>JAWQEG010003975.1:17500-125000 GCA_033782935.1 Petrolisthes cinctipes | reverse complement strand
TTAATTAACATTTATCAAAGGCTAAAGGATATATTAAACTGTTTGAAAGGTTAATTACCACAATGGCCTTCATATACATAGATACCGTAATGGATGACCTTATGTGTGTGTGTGTGTGTGTGTGTGTGTGTGTGATGACAGTATTGCAGTATCGAAGCTGAGGTATATAATAATAAACAAATAGATAAAAACAATAAAACTCAAAAGAATGTCTGGCGTCCTGACATTGACCGAGAACAGCTGACTGACTTATTGGTTATTCTGTTGGACGAAGCTACGAAGCCTACACGTTAACCAGAAGAATTTTGATTATTAAAGGGAAAGTCATAAGAATAATGTTCGACCTTATATTCAGTAGTTGTAAGGTCCCTTTTCCCCATGCCTTGATATACAACACGTGCATGCGAGAGGAAGGTTGACCAGTATCATTTCAAGGTCAATTAAGGTAGTCGTCTGTTGTTGTTATCGTCGTCGTCGCATTGGAGGGGTTACGTACTCCTCCATACTATTAGGGGATACAGTCTATACCATAATAACCAAATAGAAGAATCTGTTTTGTAGTATATATAGTTTGGGGGAATAATTAGTATAGTCTGTTTGCACTAATTTGTCCCCAAGAATGGTTATCTATAAACTTCAAAATATGGATAAATGTTACTTCTTCACTTATCACCACCCACAGACCATATTACTTTGTTGTTGTTGTTGTTGTTGTTGATTTTGTCACTATATGTTGCTCTGTTTTTATTGTTGTCACTTCATGCTGTTGCTGTTATTGTTGTTTTGTTATTGTTAGTTGTTTTGTTGTTGTTGTTGTTGTTGTTATAATTGTTGTTGTTGTTGTCAGGTGGGCATCGTTGGGCAACCCTGGTTGGGACTACAACTCCGTCCTGCCTTTCTTCGTCAAAGCAGAAGATTTCAGAGGTCCCCTGCCACCAGAGTTTGGTATGTAATGAACACACACACACACACACACACACACACACACACACACACACACACACACACACACACACACACACACACACACACACACACACACACAGACAGACAGACAGACAGACAGAGAGACACACACACACACAGACAGACATTTTTATCGAATATGCATACAAAAAATGTGATTTACACTTTTTTGTAATTTTTCTGTCAAACTATCACTCAATTTATGATAAACGTCGTATACTGATGGGTAGGAGGTAGTAGTGATGGTTGCTTGACAGGAAACTGGACTAGGGAAGGTCATGCCAGGGAAAGTAAAGAGTTGGTGTGTAGGCTACATTTTGACTCACTAATATGTGAATGAGGCCTTGGGTAGTCTTTTGTTTGTTTGTTTGTTTATTTGATGTGTGTGTGTGTGTGTGTGTGTGTGTGTGTGTGTGTGTGTGTGTGTGTGTGTTAAAAAGATGATAATAATGAGAGAGAGAGAGAGAGAGAGAGAGAGAGAGAGAGAGAGAGAGAGAGAGAGAGAGAGAGAGAGAGAGAGAGAGAGAGAGAGAGAGAGTTATAGTTAATGGCAATCTTGGCTAAGTTTTGTAACACATGGCATAATCCCTTAACAACAAAAAAACAATATATAACATCTGATTTCAACCAGGCCTAAGCAGAATACAACCAACCAACCAAGCAAACAAACAAACTCTATAAACATGAACATTAGATCAAGGTACAGTAGCCTACAACATGTGTGTGAACGTTACAAGGTCAGGCCACACTACTACCATCCATCCACCCTTTCCAAATTGACGTCACATTAGCTAGCAAATTTCCACGAATCGCTTGCTCTGACATTATTTTTTTTTCCTGACAAGTCTTATCGAAATTGCTTCCCGATTTCTCTTTGGTATCACTCAATGACTTTTGTGTATTACTAAACCATGCACTGGAACTTTTTGTGCTATGATTAGATCAATTAACACGTAATTATAACTAAATATACGAATAAATTATGACAAGTGACCTTAAAATATTATACTACATACATACATACATTTATCTCTGTTTTGACTATCCATTACGTACTATTAACTAAAACATTACGTGCTAATAACGAAAACCAATAACAAAAGATTATGCTATATTTATCTCTGTTTAGACTGTCTCTGAATAAGCTGTGTGTTCGTACCCTTCCAGAGAAGTTTCACGGGCGCGGCGGCCCCCTCACTGTCACCCCTCAGCCCCCAACCATCTTGGCCCGCCAGTTCCTGAAGGCCGGAGCTCAGTTGGGTTTCCCGGTTGTTGACTTTCGTGGACCAATACAAGCAGGTGTGGTCACTTCTCTTGGTTTCTGTGTCTGTCTCTCTCATTTTATTCTCTTCTCTATCATCTTTCCCTTTCATATCTCGGTCTTTCTCTCACTTCTTTCTCCTGCCTCTCATCTCTCTTCTTTCTCCTGCCTCTCTTCTCTCCCTTTCATATCTGTCTTTCTCACTTCTTTCTCCTGCCTCTCATCTCTCCCTTTCATATATCTGTCTTTCTTTCACTTCTTTCTTCTGCCTCTCATCTCTCCCTTTCATATCTCTGTCTCTCTCTCACTTCTTTCTCCTGCCTCTCATCTCTCCCTTTCATATCTCTGTCTCTCACTTCTCCCCCTTCTTCTCATCTCTATTTCTCGTGTCTCTGTCTTTCACTTCTCCCCTTCCTCTCATCTCTGTCTCTCGCTTCTCCCCCTCCTCTCATCTCTCATTCTCGTGTCTCTATCTCTCCCTTCTCTCATCTCTATACCTCTCGTTTCTCTGTCTTTCATTCTCCCTATTCCTACATCGACCCCTGCCCATTTTTTCACTCGTATCACCATTCTCATTCACTGTCTTTTCATTTTATTCTTTAAGTTTCATTTCTCTGCACTGTGAGTTTTTACCAAGACGACTGTGTGTGTGTATATGCAATCACTCTACCTTGACTTACTTAAAATTTGCCCTTCAGTTAGGTCACCCAGTTTTAGAATATCACATGGAAAGACAGAATGGTTCCTGATTCCTCCAAACATTGAGAAAAAACTCGATAATCTATAATCTGACTCACTACTGTAGCATCTTACTTCCTTCTGCTCTATAATTCAGCAATCTTCAGTCTGCCCCACTTACCTCCTCCTTCTTCTCCTCCTGTTGTTGTCGTTGTTGCCTCATAACTGGCTTTTGTGTTGAAGGTTTTCCAGAGAACGCGACCTTCACAATTCGCGATGGTGTGAGATGCTCCACGGCTGAGTGTTACCTTCGCCCTGCCTCCTACAGACCAAACCTACACATCCTTCACTCCGCCAGAGTCCTCAAGGTGTGTGTGTGTTTTTTTCTTTTCATAGTGTGTGTGTGTGTGTGTGTGTGTGTGTGTGTGTGTGTGTGTGTGTGTGTGTTCTTATGTTTGTGAGTGTCTGCATTTTAGCGTGCATGTGTGTACTTCTGTTTGTGTGCGTGTGTGTGTGTGTGTGTGTGTGTGTGTGTGTGTGTGTGTGTGTGTGTGTGTGTGTGTGTGTGTGTGTGTGTGTGTGCCCTGTAAATTAAGGTAAAATATTAATTATGGTGTACTCTTTATATAATTCTCAGACTATAATATTCTTATGTAATTAAAGGAGCCAGTGATAAATACGTACTTACGACTAGATTATTTTAGATAAGTACGAGATATTGTAATTCTGAACCTTCTACAACTTGGCATCACTGCACCGTCATGTACCCTTTTATTTATGTATCAGCTCCTTCATTTTCTCTTCTCTTTACCAGGTCTTGTTCAGAGGGACGAGAGTTGCAGGAGTCACATTTGAACACAATGGAAAGGTGAGACATATGTTCAGTTTTGTTAGTTTATTTTTTTGTGAAATGACGAAACTTATTATGTGTTTATCCACTTCTGAATTGATAAGTTGAGACTACACTTGCTGCACAAAGAAAGTTTGGATGGTATTGACGGTGGAAAGGCTCCGTGAACCAAGGTCAAAGATGGTTTGTATAGTAATCCAAGGTCATCCCACACAACTGGACCAAAGTCAATAAACAATTTATTAAAATCAATTATATCAATGTATAACAGTGAACTATCAGATAATAATTTTGTATTATAAAGATTTTTGAAACACGACAAAATAAACACTGAGTACATAAAGTTTACAGTTCAAGCAGAGACTGTGTAGGTGATTAGTTTTCTATCCACAAATCATCCACCATCACCAGTGGGTTGGCTCCTGGCAGCTTAAGTTTTTGGAAGGTAACTATAACATTAACATTTCAGGTTATGAATGTTGGTGCTCGTCGTGAAGTAATTCTGTCTGCCGGAACACTAAGATCACCTCAACTCCTTATGGTGTCTGGGGTGGGGCCAAGGGAGCATCTCAGACGACATAATGTACGTCTTGTTTGTGTGGGTGTGTCTTGTGTGTGTGTGGGTGTGTCTTGTGTGTGTGTGTGTGTGTCTTGTGTGTGTGTGTGTCTTGTGTGTGTGTGTGTGTGTGTGTGTGTGTGTCTTGTGTGTGTGTCTTGTGTGTGTGTGTGTGTGTGTGTGTGTGTGTGTGTGTGTGTGTGTGTGTCTTGTGTGTGTGTGTGTGTGTGTGTGTGTGTGTGTGTTGTGTGTGTGTCTTGTGTGTGTGTGTGTGTGTGTGTCTTGTGTGTGTGTGTGTGTGTGTGTGTGTGTCTTGTGTGTGTGTGTGTGTGTGTCTTGTATGTGTGTGTGTGTGTGTTGTGTGTGTGTGTCTTGTGTGTGTGTGTGTGTGTGTGTGTGTGTGTGTGTGTGTGCTACTTTTGGCTTTCACTTCAAATTTTCGGACTGGCTTCCGCTATGACAACCTTAAGTTTCTACCGTAAAGAACAAAAAAAGTCAGTCAAGGATACTTTTGCTTGAAACTCTACGGCCCCGACCAATAACATTTCAGAAAGAGAGAGAGAGAGAGAGAGAGAGAGAGAGAGAGAGAGAGAGAGAGAGAGAGAGATAGAGTGAGTGTGTGTACTCGTATACATATATATGTGTGTGTGTGTGTGTGTGTGTGTGTGTGTGAAAATGAGAGTGAGCGTAAATGAGAGTGACTGTGTGTGTGTGAATAAGGAAGAGCGTGTGAGCGTGAATGAATGAGAGTGACTGTGTGTGTGTGTGTGTGTGTGTCTGTGTGAATGAATGAGAGTGACTGTGTGTGTGTGTGTCTGTGTGAATGAGGACGAGCGTGTGAGCGTGAATGAATGAATGAGAGTGACTGTGTGTGTGAATGAATAATATTATATATGAATATGAATGAATGCGAGTGTGTGTGTGAGTATGAATGAATATGAATACATGCGTGTGTGTGTGAGCATGAATGAATAATATTGTATGTGAATGATTGAGTGTGTGTGTGAGTGAGTATGAATGAATATGAATGGATGCGTGTGTGTGTGAGCGTGAATGAATAATATTGTATGTGTATGTGAATGAATGAATGTGCGTGAGTGAGTATGAATGAATGAATATAAATACATGCGTGTGTGTGTATGTGTATAATAATAATATGATTGGTTCAACAGTTGGATGTGGTGTTGGATCTGCCTGGTGTTGGACAGAACCTACATGACCACATAATAGTCAATGGTCTCTCATGGACACATCCTCGTAACCCAGCCTTCTCATCACCTACGGAAATATTCACCCCGAGGTCTGTCCATCAATACATCAGAGAAAGGCAAGGTCAGTCTTAATTTATTTATGAAAGGAAGGTAAGGTTAGTTTTAGTTTATGAAAAAGGTAAGGTTAGTGTTAATTTATTTATGAAAGGAAGGTAAAGTTAGTTTTAGTTTTATGAAAGTAAGGTAAGGTTAGTGTTAATTTATTTATGAAAGGAAGGTAAGGTCAGTGTTAATTTATGGAAGTAAGGTAAGGTTAGTGTTAATTTATTTATGAAATGAAAACAAGGTCAGTGTTAGTTTATGAGAGATAGGTAAGGTTAGTAAAAGTTTATCAAAGCAACAAAGGTCAGTTAATTTTAAATAGGAGGGCAAGGTTAGTATAATTTTATAAAAGGAAACTACATTAATTCATCATTACATTTATTCTTTTATCTTTTTACACTAACTCACTACGTAGCTAGAAATCAGATTATATTTCTTATTCTATTCTGCTGCATTTTACTATAATTTTAAACGCATATACACAGGCTTAATTATGTTGCATTTTATTGTCTTATCTTCCTTCTCAAGTATCAGATCAAAACACTGTGATTCATTTGGGGTCTAGCCTTTTCAACGGCACCATCTTTGACTGTCTTCCTTTGTTTTTAATTCCGGGTTTCTTTTCCTCTATTCTACCCTGCCTTGTGTTGACCGGTCAGGCCCTCTAGCGGAAGTGCCAGTAAACCTCCACAACGCCTTTATGAGAGTGGGTGATAGAGGTGACCGAGACTGGCCTAACCTACAGATACTCTTCCTCAGCTCTATCTTCGGTGATGACTTCGGCACCGTGAATGCTGCGTCCGTCAACTTCGATGCCAGGGTGAGTGAGTGAAAAGGAGCAACAGGAGGAGGAATTGTTCTCTCTCTCTCTCTCTCTCTCTCTCTCTCTCTCTCTCTCTAGCAACGCCTCAATGTTTAATAGATGATATAGGTGCATATAATTAAAGTATAAGGTATGTACAGTCTGCGGCAAAAGTCCTGTCGCCTCACTTGCTTCACCGAGGCACGCAATGTTCATAGACTCGAGATTATTAGGTGAAGAAAACATGCGTATTTCTCGAGTCTCGAGACACTGTGCGTCTCTGTGAAGCAGGTGAGGCGACAGGACTTCTGCCGCAGACTGTACATTCTTTCTAAAACTCTTTCTTACCAACCCACCATAACTCACATGAATTATTTCCTTCCTTCACTACAGAGGTTCAAGCGTTACTTCGGTGATATCTACGGTCAGTCAGGGTTTAGCATGAGACCTATACTGGTGGACCCTAAGAGTCGTGGTTCCCTCACCCTTCGTTCCTCAGACCCGAGAGACGACCCTTATATTGACCCCAACTACCTCAGCCACCCTGATGATGTGGCAACACTGGTTGAAGGTAAACAAACGCTCCATTAATTAATTAAGGGGGAAGTTAGTTGTGTTGGTAAATCTGGAGTAACTGATTCCTTCAAACTATTCTAAGCAACAGTCCACCATTATTTTTGTTAATCTGCTGGTCCTGTTTCCTGGTATATTTTGGAGGAATCATGACGCTCCAATGAACCAATAGTAGACCATCATTCCTTTAAACTACTCTACTACTACTACTATTATAACTTCGTGTGTGGCAAACGTATGCATAAAATTATTTATTAATCCTTGCCAAAAATATATCCCTTGAGCTTACACGGTGTTAGTAGTTCCCATTGTCATAATAACTATATATATATCAGAACCTCACCTCTATCGTTCTATTTAGTGATGAAATGACGTTCCCTTCCCTTCCTTCTTTTCTTTCCTCAGGCATCAAACTGGTGTTGGCGTTGGGTCAGACTCCAGCACTCAAGGACGATGTCAATGCCAAATTTTTCG
Source organism: Petrolisthes cinctipes (assembly GCA_033782935.1). Lineage (NCBI taxonomy): Eukaryota > Metazoa > Arthropoda > Malacostraca > Decapoda > Porcellanidae > Petrolisthes > Petrolisthes cinctipes. The sequence continues at coordinate 117,527 of JAWQEG010003975.1, read as the reverse complement.
ACAAGGTAAACAAACAGAAAGTCCCGCCGGTGGGTCACTGCATGTGGGTATTATAATGGAAAGGATCACACTGGTGGTCTGGAAACACACATGGTATCAAATGTGTTTCAGTCATACAGTTCATCACGTTCTTTTCAGTTCCTCACGTTCTTTTCATTATGTATTAAGACTACAGTCAATCATACAGTTCTTCACGTTCTTTTCATTATGTATGAAGACTACAGTCAATCATACAACAGTTCCTCACGTTCTTTTTAGTGTGTATTACGAGTACAGTCAATTATACAGTTCCTCACGCTCTTTTCATTATGTATGAAGACTACAGTCAATCATACAACAGTTCCTCACTTTCTTTTTAGTGTGTATTAAAAGTACAGTCAATCAAATATGCCGTTTCTTCGTTCCCATCCAGACAATAACGACAACACACAACATGGACACATCCTCCACTCACCCACCTCACACTCACTACCGTCTGATGATCTGATCATCTGAGGACTGAGACTGAGTGATCGTCTGGAACAGTTGCCATTAGCCAGTTTTGTAAAGTTATCCTCGCTGCTTCGACTTATATGTTCGAATATTTACGGGGTTCGAACGAAGACACGAGATTTTGGCTGACTGTGCAGTACCACCGCTTTACTGTACGATAATGAACTAGTAATTTAAAATAAAAGTCACAGATAAATACCACTTGATTTTGACTAACTTCGAATGACTTAAGGGGGTAATTCACTTTTGCTACATTGGAGTGTCTTGATTCCTCCAAAGTATGCCTGCAAGAAACAGAACCAGATGAACAAAAATAATGATTTTCTGTTGCTTGGAATAGTTTGGAGATTCAGTTACTCCAGATTTACCAACACAAAATTTCCCCCTTAAGCCCTACATTACCAAACTGACAAACTAACCAACCACTAGTATATCATCCCTAATGTTCTATACTCTTAATTAAGGGGGTGCAGGAATAAGGGGACAGGCTTGGGGGGGGAGGTTTAGGGGGGTGCGGGGGGTTTTGGGTGGGTCGGGGGGGTTTTGGGGGGGACAGGCTTGGGGGAGGGGGGGGGGTTAGAAGGGTGCGGGAATAGTGGACAGGCTTTCTACTCCCCCACCCCCAAGCCTGTTCCCCTATTCCCGTACCCCCCAAACCTGTCCCCTACCCCCTTAAGTAGGAAGGTATTTATTTCCCTCGATCCTGTCTTCAGCCTCTACCTGAGTGTGCTGGTGAGGGGCCTGGTAGTGACAGTATTGGGCCTGTTACGTTCGTCACATGGCTAACACCTACTTCCACTTCGCTGGGACCTGTAAGATGGCCCCCTCCTCAGACCCATACGGTGTTGTCGATCACAGGCTCAGGTGTGTTGGTAGATCTTTTCCCGGTTTTTATTATATTTTTATTTATTTAGTATTATTACTTTTTTTTATTTGACATAAAATTAATGTTTGTTTTTCGGGACAACTATAGTTATTTCTCTTTTATTATACCTCCTAAATACTAATTAAGCTCTCAGGATTTAAAAGATGTTATTAATTTTCGTTAAGTATACTGTAAACCTTTTATAACTTTTTTTCTGTGTGTGTGTGTGTGTGTGTGTGTGTGTGTTGCAGGGTGCGTGGAGTGGAGGCCTGCGTGTGGCGGATGCGTCAGTGATGCCAACAGTAACGGCGGGAAACACCAACATTCCCAGCATCATGATTGGAGAGAGGGCTGCGGACTTCATCAAGCAGGAGTGGGACAAGTTGGCAACATTTCCAGTCCATTCCCAGAGATACAAACATGATGGAAATACACGACAATCTTCAGCTGTCCCGTTCACTATAGTTCCAGCCATTTCCAGGAGTTATAAACAGACGTGAATTTATTAAGGGTTATAAACAGACGTGAATTTATTAAGGGTTATAAACAGACGTGAATTAAGGGTTATAAAAAGACGTGAATTAATTAAGGGTTACAAAAAGACGTGAATTAATTAAGGGTTATAAAAGACGTGAATTAATTAAGGGTTATAAAAAGACGTGAATTAATTAAGGGTTATAAACATGTGTGAATTAATTAAGGTTATAAAAAGACGTGAATTAAGGGCATAACTTAATTAAGGGTTACATACATGAGTGAATTAATTATGAGTTATTAACATGAGTGAATTAAGGAATGAGTGAATGTTTAATTCTTCTAATATTATATGAAAGGTCCCTCATTATTTATCAACCAAACAAGCATCAGACTAAATAAGCAGTGTTACCAAGCATCACTCTAAAAGCAGTGTTACCAGCAGACGGATCGAGAGGAGTAAAGAGTGTACATACATCTTTAATTATTGTAAAACGCAAAATAATAACATCCAAGCAAATGTACGTATGTATGTTATTCTTGAGGAGATAATTAATGATCTCTTGTTATGTGTGTTATGTATCATTATCATTATCATTATCATCATCATCATCATCATTATGTAAAAGTTTCGTGATAAAATACAATAAAATAATTATATCATCACATCCTTGTTGATATTTTCTTTATTTTATGTTCCATTCTTGTTTACAATAATTGGACGTGAATGCAAGTGGTTGTATTATTATTATTATTTCCTTGCATCTTACTGAAGGGATATTTTCTTTATTTTTACATTCCGTTCTTGTTTACAATAATTGGACGTGAATGCAAGTTATTATTATTATTATTATTATTATTTTTATTATTTTATTATTATTATTTTATTATTATTATTTTATTATTTTATTATTATTATTTTATTATTATTATTTCCTTGCATCTTATTGAAGGCTACTGATTACTCCAAACTCTCCCAGTAGACAGATCCTCTATTACATAACATTGAGGTCATTTGTTTCCTGGCATAGTTTGGAGGAATCAGTAGCCTTCCATTTAGTTCACCTACAGGACAAGGGGGGGGGGGATACATACACATTTAAGGGGGTGCGGGAATAAGGGGACAGGCTTGGGGGGGGTTTAAGGGGGGTGCGTTTTTGTTTTTTTGGGGGGGGGGTGCGGGAGTAGGTGGACAGGCTTGGGGGGGGGGTAAGGGGGTGCGGGAATAGGGGACAGCAGGCTTTCTACCCCCCCCCCAAGCCTGTCCCCTAGTCTTGCACCCCCCTTTAATTTATTGACTGATTTGCAGCTGTTTAATTTTTCAGAGATTAATATTTTTTTTCTTTCTTGGGGTGATTGAAGAACTTGCTTATGTCTCCAAACTATGCCATGAAACTGACGAGTTAAGGAGATCACACACACAAAGACACGTTCTCACAAACAAACAAACACACACACACACACACACACAAGGACACGTTCTCAATTACACACACACACACACACACACACATACACACAAATACACGTTCACACACACACACACACACACACACACACACACACACACACACACATCAAGGAAGGTAAAGGCTATTTGCAGCGAATAAATATATCATGTGCGATAGCGAATTATACACCGAACGATATTTACGAGAGAAAGACGATAAAAAAACCCAGCATTGACTGATAATCCCTCAGTATGTATGTATGTGAGTGGGTGTAAGTGGGTGTAATAGTAAATTTATGACATCATCACCATGGCAATATTTCAACGGGGACTAGAAAAAGATTATTTGGTTGTGGTGGTGGTGGAGAAGAAAGAGAAGAGGAGGAAGAGGAGAAGGAGGAGGAGGAGGAGAAAGAGAGAAGAAACAGAAGTAAGAGGAAGAGGAGGAGGAGAAAGGAGTAGCAAGTAAGAGAAGGAGGAGGAGAAAGAGGAGAAGAAATAGAAGTAGGAGGAAGAGGAGAAAGAGGAGAAGAAGTAGAAATAGAGGAGGAGGAAGAAGAGAAAAGTAGAAGTAGAAGAAGAGGAGGAGAAGAAAAAGAAGAAAATAAAGGTTTCGTACATACTTATTTCTTCTTGATAATTATTACCCACCTCTACTTATTTGGTCTAAGTGAAGTGTTGGTAAGAGGCACCTAATTATGTGGTTAAATTGCTTGGGTGTTTGATGTCTCTCATATATCACGTGTTTTAAATTATTCTTAAACACACACACACACACACACACACACACACGTCGCAGTCAATTTGCCATTTACACACACACACACAGCTCAGCTCACACCACACACAATCATCCATTTACACACACACAATCATCCATTTACACACACACAAAGACACACACACACACCACACACAATCATCCATTTACACACACACACAATCATCCATTTACACACACACACATACACAATCATCCATTTACACACACACAATCATCCATCTACACACACACACACACACAATCACCCATATACACACACACTCTTTCTGTTCTCAAAGTTCCCTCTCTAACACTTTATTACTTCAGCCTGCATCTATCTATCTATCTATCTATATACTGTACAGCATTCGTTACTGTCATAAAATATAATATAGCTTCTCTGTTGATCAATGTTTGGGTTATTCATGTATACACGTCCCTCCCTCCCTTCCTTACCTCCCTCCCTTCCCCACGAGCCAGCAGTATTACCAAGTCTGTTATGGTAGGGGGGGAATTGTGTGTGTGTGTGTATGTGTGTGTGTGTGTGGAGTCTTTCTGTCTGTCTGTCTGTCTGAATGTATGTCTAGTCTGTGTGTGTGTTTGTGTGTGTGTCTTTTCGTTTTTTCCCGGTGTTCCCAAGTATTTTATAGTTGAGGGAAATATATGTCGAGTCTGTTTCTCTGTGTGTGTGTGTTTTTTTTTTCATTATTTCCTTTCCTAGAAGCCTATAAATAAACAATCCCTGTAGCATAAGAGACTTGTACAAAAAAAATAATGAAAGCCTCACCAGACACCATTCATCACAACAACAACTGTTCCATTACCCACACTTTATTTATAAGGGACTAGTAATAACAGTTCTTATATGGTAATGGAGATCGAGTCTTGATTACCCAAAGTATATCAGGAAACAGGACCAGAGTAACACAAATAATGGTGTCATGTTGGTTGGTATAGTTTTGAGGAATCATAAGTTGCTCCCTATTTACAAACACGCACTGTACTGGGAGTTGGAGGGGGGGGGGGGGAGGGGAGATAAGGTTAAGGGAAGGACAGGGAAGGGAGGAGAGGGAAGGGAAGTGGGGAGATGAAAGTGGAGGAGAGGGAAGAGAAGAGAGGGAAGGATAGGGGAGTGGGGAGAAGGAAGGGAAAGGAGGAGGTGGGAGAGGAAAGAGAAGTGGGGAGAGGGAAGGGAAAGGAAGGGGGGACAGGGAAGGAAAGTGGTAAGAGGGAAGGAAAGTGGTGAGAGGGAAGGGAAGGGAAGGGGGGACAGGGAAGGGAAGGGAGAGACCACCAGCTAGACAGTACATTACAGGACCAACCAGTAAATAACACTCATAACAACAGTAGCCTATAAATGGGAGTGAGTAGGAGTGTAAGGCTAAGTATTATAAACGAGGTCATATTGAATACCTCACTGCTGTAATAGTGGCTTAGTTGTATATATTACGAGTTACTTGGTACACGTATATATCGTCTCTGCCTGCCTGCCTACCTGCCTGCCCTCCTGCCTGCCTGCCTTCCTACCTACCTGCCTGCTTGCCCTGCCTACCTGCTTGCCTGCCTGCCTGCCTATCAGCTTGCCTGTCTGCCTACCTGCTTGCCTGCCTTCCTGCCTGCTTCTCGTTGCCTTGAAGTGCATGGGTACATAAAACTATTTGTGTTTTTTGAGGGTTTGGTCGCCCCTTTGAATTCGAGTCATTCCTGTTCAGTTTAATAAATGGGTCTTTTTTTTCACCTCTTCCTCTCCCTCCATCTCCTGTTTATTAATCTATGGAATTATTAAGTTAGTTAGTTAGGCTGTTATAACTTTATTTATTCATTTATTTATTTATAACTTCATTTATTCATTCATTTATTAATCTATGGAATTATTAAGTTAGTTAGTTAGGCTGCTATAACTTTATTTATTTATTTATTCATTTATTTATTTACAGACACCAGCCGTAAATTTCCTTCAATAAACAAAATGTACAACTCTACTCCATCATCAAAGCCCATCTCGTGTTGGTCTGTGGAGGACATTGGCAACACTGACAGGGTGAGTTTTTAAAGGAATCATTATTTTTATTTTTTACGTAAGAATGAGCATATTATATTATAAGTTAGTCTGTTTGTTTTTGTTTACATTGGATTGTTTTCTTATTGACACCATCATATTTCTCTCTCTCTCTCTCTCTCTCTCTCTCCTCTCTCTCTCTCTCTCTCTCTCTCTCTCTCTCTCGCGCTGAAGATGGAGGAAAGAAGGAAGGAAATGGAGGAATCTTTGAGGAGTGACATAGAAAATAACCTGAGGAAGAGAGAAGAGGAGGAAAATATGAGGAAGGACATAGCGAAGAACCTGAAGAAGAGAGAAGAAGAAAGGAGAAGAGAGAGACAAGAAGAGGAGGAGGAGGAGGGGAGGAGGAGCAGAAGAGACAGGAGGAGGAGGAGGAGGAGGAGGAGGAGGAGAGGAAGTTGACACGAGAGGTAGTAGAAGACTTTGCCCAAAACACCTCAGCTCATGGGATTGGCTACATGTGGAGGTACCGCAAACGTCCGCTAGGGGCGCTGTGGACGATGGTGACGACGGTGATGTTTATACTCCTCTTCTCTTACATCATCTTGAAATTAACGAGTCGACGAGGAAAACGTATTCTCCAAGGTAATGAATGATGAATGAACAAGTCCTCCCAAGTGTGTGTGTGTGTGTGTGTGTACTTCAACCAATTGCCAATAATATTAAAAACACGTGTAACTACAGCAGGAGCAAATAATAATAATAATAATAATAATAATAATAATAATAATAATAATAATAATATAATAATAATAATAATAATAATAATAATAATAAAACCAAAGCTATATATATTTAGAAAAAAAAACTATATAATAATAATAATAATAATAATAATAATAATAATAATACAGTCAAATCACGACAACTCTAGCCAACCTTACATCAACCAACCATCCATCCATCAACTCCTTCCCTTGACAGCGTAGCGATGTCGAAAACCTGAGAAGTCTGCCTTTGCCTTCCCTCGTTTTCTGCAACCGTGGCTTCTTCTCTCGCCAAAAACTTCAAGGTCAGTCTAAATAAGAGTTGTAATATCAGCAATTTTTTTACTATTGAGGGTGCAGAGGAGGGAATAAGGGGGTGCGGAAGTAGGGGACAGGCTTTGGGGGGGTTTGGGGGGTGCGGGAGTAGGGGGATCGACAGGCTTGGGGTGGGTAGTAAGCCTGTCCCCTATTCCCGCACCCCCCTAACCCTGTCCCCCTACTCCTGCACCCCCCAAAACCCCCCAAGCCTGTCCCCCTACTCCCGCACCCCCCTAAACCCCCCCCCCCTATTTCCCGCAACCCCTTAAATAAACCTTGTACTGCAGATAATTATAATCAAAGGAACACTGATATATATTTAGTTCTCTCATTTTTCAAGCACCATTTATCTCCCTGGCTGTAATTTTTATCAACTATATATCCCACCTTTTCAACGGCCCCTCTTGTTTCATCAGCTCTTAATATTTTTGTGCTTTTGTTTTGAATTCTCCAGCCTTTTCAACGGAGCGCCCTTTCGTGTGTGTGTGTGTGTGTGTGTGTTTGTTATTAGGGATGGGACTAGACGTGGAGCTGTCCAACTATCTGATGCTTATGGTCGGATCAGCGTATTTGGCCCACGCCTCCTTCTTCAGATTTCCAGCCAAAAGAGTTCTTCTCCACGACAGACTCACGGAATATCTCACCAGACGCAAGCTCACCCTCCCACAACTTGTACAGGCGGTGTCTCTCTCGTGAGTTAGTAATCCCACGTAAACACTATTATTATTATTATTAGACCCCACAGATCGATATTATTATCTCACGTACAGTCGCGGCAAATAATAATCATCCACATATGGGTATCTCAAACAATAAGCTGTCAAACTCTTACGAGAGTTACCCCTATATGGATGATTATATTTGACCGCGACTGTACATAAACTAACTATGAGTAATGCATAACCTTTCCCTCACCACGTGCACTGCAAATGTATCTCTTTTTTATTTATGATTTGCACTTGAGGTGTGAGGAGATGGTGATTCAGTGTGCTTTGGGCCCGAGGATGATGTCGAGGGATGAGTGTTGCCGGGCCATGGTGCAGGTGGAGACTAGAAGTGGACTCTGTTTTACCAGGAAGGCTGACGATGGCTTCATACAGGTTGGCAACGGGGAGTGGATGGGTTACACGGTAGTCCTCAACACCTCACATCAAGAACCAGGTCAGTACACATACATACACACACACACCAAGAGACGGGTCAGTACACACACCACACACCCCAAGAGACGGGTCAGTACACACACACACACACCAAGAGACGGGTCAGTACACACACACACACACACACACATCAAGAGCCGGGTCAATACACACACATACATACACACACTCACCAAGAGCCGGGTCAGTACACACACACACACACACACCCCAAGAGCCGAGTCAGTACACACACATACATACACACACACATCAAGAGCCGGGTCAGTACACACACACCAAGAGCTGGGTCAGTACACACACACACACACACACACACACACACACACACACACACACACACACACACCAAGAGACGGGTCAGTACACACACACACACACACACACACACACACACACACACACACACACACACACACACACACACACACTATACAAAAAGTTTCTTGTGTAGTTTGGAGGAATCAGTGACCCTCAATTAATTCCTTCAACAGCAACACTTTCCAATAAAATATTCTTGTGTGGTTTAGTTTAGAGGAACCAATGGCCTTTAATTCATTTCTAATACTGGACTCTGATATGGGGATCTCTTTCAACATGCAGAACTGGCTGAGGAATTGGTGGATCCCATTAGATGGTTGAAACGAGGTGCACAGATCACCATCACCAATACCCTTACACAGCCGTCCTTATTGGTGACAGAGCAGGGAACTATTCTCCCATCACAAACCTTCACCTCCATCACCCTCTCTCTTGCAAAGGTATATTAATTAAGGTTTTTATGCTTCCTTCACACACCCTCATATCCATTACACACATACATACACACTCTCTCTCTCTCTCTCTCTCTCTCTCTCTCTCTCTCTCTCTCTCTCTCTCTCTCTCTCTCTCTCTCTCTCTCTCTCTCTCTAACCAAACAATCACCCAAACCACTAACCAATCAACCAAATAATCACTTAACCAACTAACCAACCAACCAACGTACCAACCAATAAATCACCTAACCAACTAACCAACCAACCAAACCCAAACTAACACCACATCATATCATTTTTCGACACAGATTAATCGCGAGGGGCTGGCACAGGGTCCGGCAGTCTTCACAACTTTTCCATGTGTGCAGAGAGAACAAGAAGAAGATAAAGTAGAAGGAGGAGTGAGCCAAGATAGTCACAGTAATTCCCAGTCCTCAAACCCTATCGTAAACAACTGCCCGCTTGAGGTGTCCAAACGTTGTATCTCCAAGATTTGTGGCTGTAGTAGTTATTGGCTTCACGACGACGACGACGACGACAACAACAACAACGACGACAATGATGATGATGGTGGTGATGGAGGGGAGTTGTGTTGTTGTTGTTGTGGTGGTGATGTTATTTTCTTTCTGTTTGTTACCGTATTTTACATGGTGTGCCTGGTGTTATTTTCTTTCTGTGTGTTACGGTATTTTTTTGTATCTCTTTAACTTTTTATCTCTGTATTCTTATTTCTCATTTTTTTCCCCTGAGTTTTTCTGTTTCTCTTGCGTATATATGTGCATGTGTGTTTTCTTTTCATATTTTTTTTCTTCAATATTTTCACTTTCCTGCGTTTGCTGTTCGTGTTTTAAGTCCCCTGTGATCCCGTATGAGAGTTAACTAACCATTTGTACACTGTTACAGGGGTGTTGCCGATGTGTACAGCCTTTCAGTCGTACAGGTGTAATGGTCTAATCTATCCCTTACCCACCACCACCAATACCAACCATAGCTTGATGGGTAAGCACAGAAATTAAAAAAAAAAAAAAAAAAAAAAATGAAATATATAAATAAAATAAATAAAAATAATTAAATACATAAATAAAATATATAAATAAATAAATAAATAAATAAATAATAAAGGACATGAACAATTATCATGATGGGTAAAGATTTGAACAAATAATGGTAGTATGGTTAAGGACATCAGTCAATACATACATATATACATACACATACATATATACATACATACCTACATAAATGATTCCCGACAGGTTCACCCGAAAAGACAACAGAAGATGGTGGTGATGGTGGTGGTGAGGAGGTGGAGAAGGAAATCTGGAAAAACAAGACGATGGAAATGAGGAAATGTGTTGCAGAAGGTAAGTAAGGACCAAATTAAATTAAGGGACCCTAGCTGTGATGTAGTCAGAAAATTGGAGATAAATGAGTCCTTCAAGTAATGCCACGAAACACCAACCAACTAACTAGCCTATATGGAAGGAGCTTGTTTCGTGGCATGGTCAGGTGGAATCATCAGAAGCCTCCAATTTTCCAACAAGATCACAGGGTCCATAATAATTAAAGGGAGATTCTTTTGTTGGTGAATTTGAAGGTCTGTGATTCCTCCAAACTATGCCACCACGAAACAGATTCTCTATATATTATTAGTACCATTGAGGGTGTCTGTTTCCTGGCATAGTTTAGACTCTAGAGGAATCAAATGCCTTCCAATTCACCAACAAAGATAATCTCCCTTTCACAGCATGCAACTTTGAAAATAATAATTGATAAATGAGGAGGAAAATATATGGGATATGTGTGTGTCTAACTTTGGGTACATTGTAGTGCCTTGCTTCCTCCAAAGTATATATGCCAGGAAACAACAGGACCAGATTAACAAAAATAATTACATCCTTTTGTTGCTTGCGTGGAATGGTTTGGAGGAATCAATTTGCTCCAGATTTACCACCAAACTATATTACCCCATTAAAGAAGAAAAAAAAAATAACAGTATGTATGGGGTGCCATTTTTTTATTATTATTATTACTATTATTACTATTATTATCATTTATTTATTATTATTATTATTATTATTATTATTATTATTATGATTAGTTTTTTTTTTTTTTCTAGTTTCCGGTGAGTGTCGACTGGTGTGTAGAGAGGATGTGTTTACAGGTCTCCCCGTCACTCAGCCCCTCCTTCCCCAACACCTCCTACAACTACAGCGACGACAGAGACTTCGTAGGTTCGTATCCCCTATACTTCCTTTCTTTTTTCCTTGTTTCATTCTTTCCTCTTATCTTCTCACCCTCCACTTCCTTCCTTCTTTCCTTCCCTACTTCCTTCCTTCCTTCCCTACTTCCTTCCTTCCTTGTCACATTCTTTCCTTCTTTCCTTTTATCCTCACCTTCCCCTTCCTTCCTTCCTTCCTTACTTGTCACATTCTTTCCTTCCTTCCTCTTATCTTATATCACCTTCCACTTCCTTCCTTCGTTCCTTCCTCATGTTACCTCTCATCTCCTTCCTTCCTTCCTTCCTCTTATCTTCACCTTCCACTTCCTTCGTTTATTCATTCCTTCCTTCCTTTTTCTTATCTTCTTAGAGTAAGTAAGCTACAGACGTGCTATTTAAGTACACACACACACACACACACACACTTCGAATAAGTACCGTACAATTGAACTAAGTACACACAAACACACACAATCAGAATAAGTACACACACAGTTAAAGTATTCTCTCTCTCTCTCTCTCTCTCTCTCTCTCTCTCTCTCTCTCTCTCTCTCTCTCTCTTAAACGTGACGACCCTCTCTCTCTCCCCCTCTTTAACTTGACGACCCTCTCTCTCTCTCTCTCTCTCTCTCTCTCTCTCTCTCTCTCTCTCTCTCTCTCTCTCTCTCTCTCTCTCTCTCTCTCTCTCTCTCTCTCTCTCTCTCTCTCTCTCATTAACGTGACGACCCTCTCTCTCTCTCTCTCTCTCTCTCTCTCTCATTAACGTGACGACCCTCTCTCTGGTATATACAGGAATGAGGGCGTGGCAGTGGTGAGTGTGTACTACCCCAGAAAGTCGTACTCACAGGTGGTGGTGTGGCGTAAAGGATTCCTCGACTTGATGGGTGAGTGTTTTCTTCAGTTAGTTTCGTTACCCCTTCAAAAACAACAACATAGTACCAAAATGTGGGTAGTTTCGTTACCCCTTCAAAAAAACAAATGTGAGTAGTTTCGTTACCCCTTCAAAAACAACAACATGGTACCAAAATGTGAGTAGTTTCGTTTCCCCTTCACAACAAATAGCCATACCAAAATTTGAATAGTTTCGTTACCCCTTCCAAACAAATAGCCAAACCAAAATGTGAGTAGTTTCGTTACCCCTTCAAACAAACAAATGTGTGTAGTTTCGTTACCCCTTCAAAACAAATATCCAAACCAAAATGTGAGTAGTCTCGTTACCCCTTCAAACAAAAAGCGTAAAAAAAAAAACCATAAAAATACTGTACTATAAATCTTTCTATTCATCTTCATTTTCTTCTTTCATTTTCTTCCTCCGTAATCGTCTTCATTTTCCTCTCCACCTTAATCTTCGTTTTTATTTTCCTCTTCTCCTTCCTTCAGTATCCTTCTGTTCCCTCTTCCCTCATCCTCTTTCTTCTTCGTCATCATCACCATCTTATCCTTCTTCTTCATATTAATTCTTCATTTCCTCTTCTCTTTCCTTCCTTCCGTATCTTTCAATTCCCGTCTTTCTTTCTTTTCCCTTCCCTTATCTCTGTTATTCCTTCTTCTTCACGTTAATTCTTCAGTTTCCTCTTCTCCTTCTTCCCTTATCCTTCAATTCCCGTCCTTCTTTCATTTCCCTTCCCTCATCTCTGTATTTGTTTGTTTTCTCTCCCTCCTCCCACAGGCGACGTAGGAGGCGTGAGCGGCCTCCTGCTGGGGTGTTCATTAGTCACGATCCTTGAAATCTTCATCTTCATCCTCTCCTGCTGCAAAGTCTTGGTTGGGATGGCAGCGACTCGTATCCGTAGAGCATTCGTAGTAGTAGTAGCTCCTGGTGGTCAATGATGGAACTAGTTGGTCTGTTTGTTTGTGAGTTTGTATGGTGTCTGTCTACTTGTGTGTGTGTGTGTGTGTGTGTGTGTGTGTGTGTGTGTGTGTTCTCTATGTTTGTCTGTTTGTGTGGTGTCTGTCTGTTTTTTTACTGTGTGTGTGTGTGTGTGTGTGTGTGTGTGTAACTGCCATGCAACTAAAGAAAAAAGATCGTACCAGGCAAGTTTGGCAGTCCCCGTCGACTATGCAGCAGTACGAAAAATAATGAGAAAGAAAGAGAAAGAAGGGAAGGACAACAAACACGAATAAATTAAGGAAACAAATGAAAAGGAAAGACAGAAGAAGAACCGACAGCGATTGGAGCAACGTGTAAGATAGACTGCAATATGTGTGTGTGTGTCTGTGTGTGGGTTAAAGTAGTATACAAGGTCACCACTGAGGCTGGTTTGGTATGTGTGTGTGTGTGTGTGTGTGTGTGTGTGTGTGTTCCAAGTCTCAACAGTATCTGCCTGTCAGTGTGTTGCAGCAGCTTTACTCTTGTGGAAGGTTAGGTTAGACTCACGCCCCTTAGCTTACTTGACTACATTCACCTTACCTTCTCAGTTCCTAATCCCTACTAGACTATACACTCGCCTTCTCAGTCCCTAATCCCTTCTAGAGTTCCTAATCCCAACTATACTAATTCCTACTATAATTCCCCTCAATTCCTAATCCCTACTACTATAGATTACACTCATCTTCTCAGTTCCTACTAATCCCTTCGCTTCGTTCCTCGTCCACAACTTTTTCCTTCAACTTTCTCGATCGTTTTCCACCTCACACTCGTCTCTCCACAAGCACCACCAACTGTTCTTTCGTCAACCAGTTTGTTCGTTCGTCTTTAAACCAGCTCATCTATATCAAGCTAACTTTAACTACAGTCTCCCAGCAGGTCATAACATCATACACAGCAGGTTTGTTCATTGTTTAGAAATGCAACTAATAACTCGTGGTGCGGACTCCTCTTAGAAATATATATATAAGTCCTATACGAATTACTGACTGTCATAAACAATTTGGAAATCCCATAATCTCGCAAGCAAGTGACGTGACAATGCATAATAATCAGAGTGGGAGTGGGTAGCAGTGATGAAGAGGGTATGAGGAAAATTCTGGTGGTGGTGGTGGTAGTATACTGGTGGTGGTAGTGGTGGTATGTGTGTGTGTGTTGGCATAGGTCTGATGAGTGCATGTAGGTTTTATTGTCAGTGGTAGTAAAGTGGCGGTGGTGGTGATGGTGGTAATTGTGGTGGCGATGGTAACTGAGGTGTGGTGGAGGGTGTGGTAGTGGTGGAAGGTGTGTGTGACAGTGGTGGTGTGGGTGACAGCAGACGTCTCTCTCCCACGTGTTCACAACCTCAAGTCAAAACTTTTTATAAACTGGTGAGTCAGAGATGAAGTCAGACCGACACTGTGTGGGATTGGCAAACGCACACGTGGAGTCAAACATACATACATGCCTTAATTAAGGTACCCTGTGTTGTAGTCAGAAAAAGAAAATTGGAGGTAAATGAGTCCTTCAAATATTGCCACGAAACACCACCTATATGGAAGGAGCTTGTTTCGTCACATGGTCAGGAGGAATCAGAAGCCTCCAATTCTCCTACACGATCACAGGGCCCTTAAGGTAAGATTCTCTTGTTGGTGAATTGAAAGGCTACTGATTCCTCCATAGTATGCCAGAAAACAGACGCCATCAATGGTACTAATAGCCTAATAGGAGATCCGTTTCGTGGCATAGTTAGGGGGACTCAGTAGCCATCCAATTTACCAAAAAAGAATCTCCCCTTAATTAATAAATCTGAAGCAATTCATTCCTCCAAACAATTCCAAACAACAGCTAGGGCACCATTATTGGTAAACAAAACGGTCACACTGCATTGCTGCATTATCAAACCAAATTTAGTTAATGAGGAAATATTATTGGATGAGAGAGAAGAAAGGACAACAAACAAACAAACAAATATTACTATTATATCATCATCTCCCCCCTTAACCATTTAAGGTCACAACTTGGCGGGAAAACAGATGGTGTTGGGACTCGAGTAGGTAATAATAATAATAATAATAATAATAATAATACCCCTTGAAAGCTACGATGATGATGATGATGATGGAAATGTGGCAAATACGAGGGAGGTCACACTGGGTTATATTTACACCACATACAGGTAGGCTAAATGTATGGTGGGCTATATTATCTATAAATAAAACCAGCCAGCCCCTTTTGGCTAGAAATCTATGGCCGTCACAAATCCTTCCTTGGCCTTGACGTTATTAGGCTACCACAGATCAAACCCACACCTTTTTACATTATTATAAATACCATAATATAATATGTTGCCTCTCACTCACGCCTTTTCCTCATATCATAATTATATACGTTCTCTCTCAATATAAATAGAAGCTAATATGTTTCTTCTCACTCACACCTCTGCTCCACTCTTTCGCCTAATCGCCTTTCTTATTTTCCTATTATTTGATATGTGTTCTATTTCTTCTTTACCTATATGTACCGTATGTATGTGTCTTGGCATTTCCAGTGAGAGTGAACGTACAAAAAATACGAGTTTGACCTTCTCACACTTATGTTATTTTTTATTTTACACGTGAGGACATTAATGTGAGTTTAATTAAGTGTTATATGGAATAAACTGCTTGGCAATCAAGGTGTGTTCTCTCTCTCTCTCTCTCTCTCTCAAACCTGGGCCAACTAAGTGTGAGGCGGGGAAGCTGTCACAATATTTCATTTTTTTTATGTCACAACCTCGGGACTGTGGGCTGTCAGTAGTGTGTGATCAGTGACTCTTGTGAGACCCCGAGAGTACTGTTGGATGCTTCACAAACTAGATAGAGACAGTGGATCGCTTCATTTATTCAGATATGTGATAATGTCATGTTTACCTTGAAGACGAGAAGGAACTCTAATATATAAATACTAAAGCGCACAGGCTTTTATATGCTTAAGCCACTAGTATTTAAGAATGAAATAAACCCAAATATCACTCAAAACACAATATAAACACACCATAAAACATATTGGTTATCTAATAAGAGGGTGTATTGTACGGTAGTAGAGTTTTACCAATCTTTCATTTATGATAGGGAAAAAAAAATATTCGAGGGGCCTCCTATATGCAGAAACACTTGGCCTTCCAGAAATTACGGGCTTTGATTATTAATATTAAGAGACAACCACCAAGTAGAGAACTGAAGAGGAAGAAAAAAGTAAAACCACTTTAAGCCTGGAAAATCCTAGAGGTGATAGAGAAGAGGGACAACAACCATGAATATATAAGAGTTATGGGGCCATATTCAAGAACATTCGTGGTGTATACGATGGTATAGTAGCGGTACGATGGCCGAATTGCTTTTCTATGAAGCCATCGTACCGGTACCACGCCATCGTATGCACCACAAATGTTCTTGAATATGGCCTTGTACACAACCATAGAATGAAAATTATACAGAAAAAATTATCTCTAAAACACTCACCAGATTATATTCTCTCCTGGGAATGTAAAGGGGGACAGGATAAGGCGGAAATCACAAAATATCACCCAGTCAGAGTTTCTATTTCCGTATCGTTCAACACCAACACAAAAAGTACACAATTCTTGGATTATGAATGTGCGCAGGCGTTTCGAAGATGTCCCAGGTAGAATGCACCAAATTCAAACTATATAATTATTTTGTTTATTCTATTCCATTCTGCTGATTAATATACTGCTGACTTCTGATACATTTTTCCATGTCATATACTAGGTTGAATTATTTCCAAATCTCGTATTATGTAGTCCTATATTTTGTACTGTAGCCTACTTATATTTCTTACAGAGTTACAGACAAAATAAAATTAATATATCCTTAAAATTATCGCCCACCAACCAACCAACCAACCAACTGAGTACAGTACAGTACTTTAATTTTATAGTAGTTTTATAGATCACACGTAACAAAGTAACTAAGTAACATAACACAATATCTACACCAACCATTGATTACGGTAGATAACTAGATGCTAGACGCTCATTACTAAGTACATACATACATACATCTTATGATTCTTATCTGATAAACTGTAGAGGAGAGTCGAGTAGGCTATTTAGTTACACACACACTTGGCAATATTTTAGGCTATCCCACTCAGAGCTAATTAAGTTAACTATATATCTGTGGCACGTGAAGCAAGACTGACTGTAGGTTACGAATGGAGATAATATATTTTTGGTACATTTGAGTGCCTTGATTTCTCTAAAGTATGCCAGAAAACAGCACCAGATTAAGAAATATAATGGTGTCCTGTTGTTTGGAATAGTTTGGTCCAAATATTTGCTCCATATATACCAACACTGTACTATACCATTAATTATATGGTGTGGTTTGAGAAGTGTGAGAAGCTATAATATAAGTGTGATTTGAGAAGTGTAGTATGAGTCTTATATGTTTTCTCATTCTCAGGTAAATGGCCAATGGTTTGAGAAGTGTGGCCTTGGCGTGAGAAGCTACAGTATAATATAAGAGAAGTGTATTACCTACCTATAAAAAAAAATATCATGTTGGGAGTGATGATATGTTTGGCTGTGGGTACCTGGTTTTTGCTATGGTCAATGCTTCCTCCACCAAGGATACTGGGTGTGTACAGCAGGCCTGGGTTTTGGTTCCCAGTCAAGCTCGTCTTCTTCTACTTCCTTCTGCGCCTTCGTCGTTTGGTTAGTGATGTTGAATTATATAGTTCTTGTTTTGTTTATTCTCTCTCTCTCTCTCTCCTTCAAATGCTCACTTTCATTCACTTGAAATAGGTCACTTTCGAACTTTCGATCGTTACTGTACAACTGATGACACATACCATTATTAAAATGGAACTTTATATTGCTCTTTTGGCCTTACGAACATGTATTGTAAGCTTACTGTATATTTAAAAAGCAGGCGTTGTGTGCATGGCATATAATGGATAACAATTACCAACATGTATTTACAGCAGACTATAAAAGCAGGCATTATATAGGCTATGCATGGTAGATAATGAATAACAATACTTTTTTTATGACAGATGGGCAGCAGTGGTGGTGGTGAGGGAACAGAGGAGAAGGAGGGGGAAGAGAAATTGGTGGTGGGGGCGACGGCAGGGTATGGAGTCAAGTCCAAACCCACAGTGAAGATGATGGAGTGTGTACAACAGCTCTCAGAACACCCTAAGGTACACACACGCACAAGAATCCTGTAATTAATGGTGTATTACTCACTCCCATATTTGCACATCTTATGTCTTTCAACCACTATTATCCAGGCTCTCTTTTCACTCATCATCATTCACTATGCTTTCGTTCACTCACATACCGTACTTGTATTCCCTGACCTTCCTTACTTCCTTCCCTCAGGCTATTGACGCTGTGTACTTCAACGCTGCCAACTCGAGCGGTCATTACTTAGTGGCTGCCACGGCAAGGCGACCACAGGGAGTCATCAATGGACTTCTCTTCATTAGGGTAAGATTAGGTGGAGCCGAGTCGTGCAGGGTAAAGTAACGAATGGTGGGTTATCATGCAGAATGTGAAATGATACTTTTTTCAGTGTCTTTACTTTTACCAGTGTACTTTTAGGTGTGTAGTTGTAGGAATAGGAGTGTACTGTACTTTTAGGTTGTGTACTTGCAGGTTATGTGTATACCTGTAGGTGTGTACTTGTGCAGATTCCGAATGTGGGCATCCTACAGCTGCCCAGGATGCCCGACACACTCATGTTTGGGGATGGGGACCAGTTTGGGGCTGAGGGTCTTCGCATCACACCCGTCACACCCATGGTAGAATGGAAGATACAGTATGACGGAACCATGAAGTGAGCACATAAGGTTTTATAGTTTACATTGGCTGAAACCCCACATTTAAAAATGGAGAACCTCTTGTTGGTGAATTGGAGAGTTATTGATTCATCAAAACTTTTCCAGTTAACAAATTACCACAGTGTTACTAATTTCGTGACACAGCTTAGGAGCTGTCCAATGTACCATCAAGAGTTTCTCCCCTTTATGGTATATCTATAGATAAATCAGTTCTTAAAAAAGGTTTTTACGTTATCTAGCCTACACTTTGGTAACAGAACCTAACATAAAGTATTATTCTACTTGTGTGGTCAGATTGCAAGGGTCGCCACTGTCACAACACCAGGTTGAGTTGGATGTCACTTTCACTAGTGATCAGCCGTACTTTGACTTTGACACGGATATGGACGCGTGGACCCTCGCCCGCAGTGTGGCCCTCGAACCTTGGTCACCGCAGTACTTCCACAACCTCAAATTGTAAGATCCCACTCTGGACTGGCCTGTATATCTCAAGTACAACAATTTTTATAGCCTGGGACATCAAATTTATATTATACAGTACTGTACATTATTTTATAGGCTACACTGTACTAACGAAAACATTTTGTAGCCTTGCACTGGGTTATATTTTAATGCATGCTACTTACATGTACAGGGCGCACCAGACACACTATGAGCAGATGGGTCGACTGGAAGGCACCGTGGTGGTTGATGGTCGTCCCCATGTCCTCAGACTAGACTCCATGAGGGATCACAGTTATGGTAATATTCCACCTTATACTCAGTACTGCCCCTTTCTTTACTTCATTTGCAGGTGAAAACAACTGAAACATTCATCAAGTACTCACTTATGGTTAAAAAGGAAGGATTTATGTCTATCATTTGGCTACTTTAAAAGTTGGTAGTGTGTTGTTTGTTACAGGACATAAAAGAGAGTGGAAGTTGATGCACCGATATGGACTCCACATGTTTACCACAGAGGATGGAATTCAGGGTAATGTTGGGGTCATCTGCCAGCCAGCTACCTGCTCAAGGTCAGCAACTATCATACCAGTACTGTATATTGTATCTGTACTATGTGCAAAAATTTATACAGTATAATACGATCTGATCCAGCATACTACATACAGTACAGTATATGCCACAAACCACAAATTATTCTGTATATGAGATACTTCATCAATGATATGGATTTAGCATGCAGCTAAATCCATACTTACAGAATGCATAATTCCTTTAACTTAATATTGAGTCTCATTGTGCAGGTTAGAGATGGGTTATATATACCGTGAGGGTCAGATGGAGCCGGTGACTGGAGTGGACCTGACATTATGGCAGCATGGTGAGAATGGTCACCCACCCAATGACTACGCCTTCTCCTTCACGGCAGGTAGAGTCAAAGTAATTATTATAGTCACACTCCCAATGTCTTACATTTCACAACCTGCTAGGGAGTTCTGGGAAAGTTCTAGGACAATCTTGGATTATAAATTGAAGTTCAACTCAAATTCCCTCTGGTAGCAGGAAATGCAAACTCCCCATTGTGGCTGTGCAAACACTGAACACATTGCACTTCTATGATTTGTACAGGAGGAAAGCAGTACATGGTGGAGGTGAGCGTATTGGAGGCACCTGAGTTCTACATTGGCTGGGAATGGGAGACACGGGTGGTGGAGCGCATGGCCACCTTCAGGTAAGACTATTCTCAATACCGACATATATTCATCCATTCTCTGGCAACTCTAAGGCTCCTCCTCACCATAAACAACAAGACCTCATATCCCATATTTTCAATCAAAGGGTTTTCACTACCGTCAGTCATTACTGTGGGTCTATCAGCGCATTGCAAGGATAATTTTACTTGCTCCTCCAAAAAAACTGGGTGATGGGGACCCTTTATCTACAATGTGTATTTTTCACTGCCTGCATCTTGTAAAAACTTACTATAACTCAAGACCTGTAATTTTCAGAGCGATTTTTCATTTCTCAAGAATGTTACAGATGAGAAATCCTGCAATACAGAACCTATAATTTCAGAGTGAATGGTGAGAAAGGCTGGGGGTTGGCCGAGTGGGATTACCGCCACCATGGGGGCCGACCACACATATACACCTCACACGACCCTGCCTGGACAGTTGATCTGGTCAAAGGTTAGATGGCATCCAAAACTATCAAGTGTTGTTTCCTGTTATACATACCTCTAACTCTCACTCACTCAATGCTTCAGTGAGCTTCTAGTTTTTTAAGCAGGCTAGATTTTATATTAGCTGGCTTCATTGTGCAGGGTAGTGCACTACTTGATAGTATTAACCCCTTCTGTGTGATGCTGGTATCATTTATATGAAGAAAATGTAAGACTTCTGAATTGTGGTACTGGACAGAACTAACACTAGTGTACAATATTTATGTAACCCATAAACCTAACATGTGTATAGGGATGAGGAGCATTAAAGAAAGCTTGAAAGCCACAGTACAGTACTTCATTATCCTACAGCAGTACTATGTATAATGGACAATACAATACTTAAGAATTTAGGGGATTTATTATCAACAATATAAGTGAATATTCAAAACAAAGGTGAATACTGCATGATAAAATTGCTGAAAAAATGTGGAGGCATAATATCTTAACAGTCAATAATTTTCTATGGGTTGTACTGTTGCTAATACTGTATACCCTGCCAATAATATTTCATTCTGTTTTAAAGTACCGGTACAATATAAAACTGTTAAAATTGCATAACTTTAATAGGTGTAGCAGTACAAGGATCATATAAAACCTGGAATGAATCAATAAAAGTAGCACAGTGTTCAGTAAACAGTTTAAGGAGACAATGAACTGAGGGTGAATATGAGAGCTACTGATTCATCCAAACTGTGCCAAGAAACAGATGACCTCAGTATACAAAGCAAGGAATCTCATTTGTAGCACAATGTAGTGGAATCAGTAGTCTTCCAATTTGCCCACAGGAAAGAATACCCATTTAATTACACACTCCAGTCACACAATAATTCTGTTCTGGAAAAATACAATATACAGTATATTATATAGTACTCCTTTACTTTCACTGCCAAGCAACATTTACTCTGCACTGGTGACTGTATATAAAACAAAGAAGGAAGAAAAAACAGAAAGTGTAAAAATGACATTACAATACTGTGTTCATCAATTTACTTCCTGTATTTTTGTTATTACTGCAGGAAGCTATGAACTGCAGAAATTACGTGTAAAACTTTCAGAATTCTTTAAACTCCAACATGATTATAAAATACAAATAAAATCACCACTGGTACCGAGTCTTCCTGCCTGTAATCTGACATTCCACCAAAACAGACACATAGAAAGGAAGACTATAACAATACTGCATTACATACATACAATATAGTACAGTGATTATATACAACAAAAGGAGATAAGTGATGTAGCACTCTTAAAAATGGGATGACTTGCCATAAGTTCTTCCCATCATTAGTTTCATTCCAAATTATTATATTATGCATTTACTATAGATTTATGCAAGATTTGTAAATACTGCACTGTGTAGTTGTGCTTCAGTTTTGTGTGTCCTATAAATCTTCCAATGGACTCGGCTACTGAGCTTTTGGAAGATGATATATAAATAGAACCAGCATTCAATTGTTTGGCTCCTGTAATCTGAAAATTGGATGCTTTTGTCTTAGACCAACTTGCAGTACTTGGAAGCCCTACATTTCAGACTTGAGGCGGCTGGAAGCTTTCAATCTGTGTGGCACCTTCTCCATTGCTATATATGACATGGCAAGGGTGTTTATGTATTGTGGTGAATGTTGGGGGAAGCACTGTGATGTGAGATGACAGGCCTTTATTACATGTTTGTTTGTTTGTACTGTATGCTGGTGGTTGGAGGAGGAGTGACTAACCCATACCATAGACTAGTAGCTAAAATGAAGCACTATATATCAGGTAACTTTGAGTTGCGAGTGTCTTTTACCTGTTCATATACTGTACAAAAATATTGTATAAATATAAACTGTATATATATGTACACTATATCATTTTCTGGCAATAAATTTTTTTTTATGGAATAATACATGTTGTACAGTCCCAAAATAAGTATCCAGGAATTCTTATTAGACAGGAGTGGAAAGGAGTGAAGAAATGGGAAACACTCAAAACAACAGCTAAGGATAGTTAACTGCTGAAAGACTGTGTCATGCACTTCATTCAACAATCCAAACTCTACAAATAGACTGCAATGAAGGAAGAGTTATTGATTATTAGGGAGAGAAGACATGGGACAGGGTGAAAAATATTAGTAAATAGTTCCCGATACTTTTTGAGAGGACTGTATACATAAAACCATGAAAACTATTCCACTCCATGAGGATTGCAACTTATATGAGGTTATATTACTGTTTACATCACAGAAGACATTGCCACACTTTCAAGAGTCTAAACCCTCAGGGATCATTGTTGGTGGAGGAGGAACAGTTTTCACTACAAATCTTTAATGGATTAAAAACATACAACTTATCTGGAGTGTAGAGTACTGTACTATGAAAACCAATGTCAGTTGTTGGTTTTGCCTGGTCCTGTCTGTCTGGGTGCCGGCTGCCACCACCAGAGAGCATTGTATTTCCTCACACTCTCAACTTCCTTATTGGTGAACTTCAAGACAGCAGAAATGGCATTGAGCATCAACTGTCGGCACTCTGCATCTGAGCTCATCATGTACTTCAGTACCACATTTTTCAGATACTCCAAATTCTCCCCTTCACGGGAAACATTGCGGCGATGTCTGAAAGCACATCAAGCAATTATTCTTACATGCCGTACCAACCTTACATATAAAGTACTTCATAATTATAATATTTCTACAAAGTGTTAAAACTATATCCTCTACAAAAACAATAATTATATAGTACAGTGACGGTACAAACAATACTTGCTACTAGCACTATAAAACATAATTATCTAATACAGTATTGTGATGACTATGTGAAACTATACACAGTATGTTTTTATGATATAACTGCTTTTCTAGAGATATGGTAAGCATAAGCATATGTGGTAGTGTGTGGGTGAGTAAGAATTTTTTGGACTCACCTCTCGGACTCCTCTTGTAGTGCCTCAATT
Organism: Petrolisthes cinctipes; assembly: GCA_033782935.1. Classification (NCBI taxonomy): domain Eukaryota; kingdom Metazoa; phylum Arthropoda; class Malacostraca; order Decapoda; family Porcellanidae; genus Petrolisthes; species Petrolisthes cinctipes. The sequence continues at coordinate 93,469 of JAWQEG010003975.1, read as the reverse complement.
GTGTCCTGCTGTGCCTGCTGTCTCACTATGGCTGCCATCTGGACCTCCCTCATGGTGGTCTCCAGTTGCCTCTTGTCACGCCTGAGCTGAGCCACCTCCTGGTCTCTGCGGGCAAGTTCCTCCAGATGGTGCAGCAGTGGCCCCTCACTCCCACCACTCACCTGAGACAGCAGGGCAGCCGTAGCTTCTAAACTTCCCACCCCACCACTCTGTAAATGATGAACACTCACAATAATAAATAATAATAATAATAATAATAATAATAATAATAATAATAATAATAATAATAATAATAATAATAATAATAATAATAATATCATCATCACCATCATTCCTACAGCATAAAAAGCATACGGTAATCACTGCTGCATTCAATAGCAAACATATTCTGTTCAATCACATAATTTATACAATATAATTTCAGATGCTGATGAGGAGGAGTGTGGGAGTGTCTCTGAGGATGGAATGCTGTGTGTAGTACATTACCCTTGCCTTCACCTTCCTCGCCACACTAAGGTCATCATGCTCAGCCAAAAGAGCTACAGCAAACTATTAAAGAGCAAAGAAATACGAAGTGAACTTGAAGGGGAAGAAAATCACTTTTGGCAATGCAAGGGAATTCCTAAGCCTACTTATAATCGACAGAGGGATGGCTATCACAGATCCTGTTTCCTGAAATTTGTAAGAATTAATAAAAATTAGTCATAAATGTGATTCACAGAACCATATACAAAGTTAAAGACACAGTTCTGTATCTTTGGTAATACAGTACAATACTGCCAACTACAGGTACAGGTACAGTCACAGACAGATGTTTGTGTTTCAGCATATGTACATAGTCAGTAGTCACATGACCCACCACCTACTACATACAGTATCAGGGACACAAGCAAGTACTGTGAAATGTTGAAATATTTCTCCATACTAATGATTTCTGAGAATAATGACTTGTGTAAAGATATACTGGATACTATCTATCTATCTATAGCTCTGACGCCTCGTTCCCTCCGGGAACTCCCCCCAAGGGAGTGGCCATGGCAGAAGTGTCTCCAGTTTTCCCTGTTCCAACACTCCCTCCTTACTTGGTCAAGCCCTCCTCTGCCCCTCATGTTTCTCTCCTTTACATACTCTTCCACTCTGTTCTGCCATCTAACTGGAGGTCTGCCTCTTACACCAGGTCCCACAACTTCACTTTCATACACCTTCTTTACAAACTCCACATCTTGCATTCTCTCTACATGTCCAAACCATGTACTGGATACACCATAATTATACATGTACTGCCTTAATGACAACTGCAGCTGATAAGCAAAAACACCAATATAAAGAACAAAACAATATACTAACCTGCTGTGGTGATTTATGACGCTGGTGAAGTTGTTCAGTCAGACGTTGAATTTCTTGGTCACGTTCACTGAGGGTGGAGAGTGAGCGTTGTTGCTGTAGTGATAGTTGTTCCTCCAACGCTGCAATTGTTGCTCGGTTCTCACTCTCAACACGTCGCAGCTGATTTTCATGAGTCTCTCGTAGTGATGTCAACTCCTACAATAATCAGAGCAACATACAAAATAGACATAATCTTTTTAGTACTGTTAAGACATATCCTGATATAACCATGGACACCTTCAGTATGAATTTCAATGCATAGAGTAGTCATTACGTGAACATTTATAAAGTAATATTCACAAAGCTAAACTAGGATAACAATGTAATAGGAGACTTATAATCTATGGAAATGCATTAAATATTTTTACCTGTCTGAGTGAGGAGATCTGTTGTGAATGAGAATCAGCAGCCAGCTGTGCTGCCGAGGTGAGACTTCGTACTTTATGTCGCAGTTCTTCAACCACTTTGTTACAGTCTCCTTTACAAAAGGTTTCACCAACAATCCTGTGCATGGTTGGTATACAATATTACTATTATTGTCCTTATCATAGCAATGTACCATGTCACCACCCTCCCCTAGAGGTTGTTTCATGTTGAATAAACTTCAACTATGCCTCACACACAATTATCATATAGGACTAATGGTTGTATGAAGGATTTACCATAGGTGATTAGAATTTGTGCATAAGGTATATATTATGGTACAGTTTTTTATTTACTTTCCTGCAGCAGCAATAATTTGTATAAAGCCCAACTATGCTGCATCTTAGGGAACCTACTTCAGTAAATAAACAAAGAATGTCACTGTTTACCAATTATGTTACTATATTTTGCTTAGCAAGTGAATGGGTTGAACAGTATCTGACCTTTAGTCAACGGTTATTATTCATCACACACTGGACACAGAAATAATAGACATTTTATGACATGTTAAGAGACAGTAGCATCAATACAGGTACTCTACAGTACTTACTTTGCTTGTTGTTTTGAGGAAATTTTGTAGGTTTCAAATTCTTCCTTCAGCTGATCATATTCCTGTTCACATTTAGCATGAATATTTTCTCCACCAAACAAAATACCTGAAAATAAATCGATCAGTACATCAATTATTTAAAAATCAAAATATAACACACAAAAATATATGTCATATATTTGTTTACACTTTGAACATACCATAACACCAGATGTTTTTCAATTGTGAATAATTATGAAATGGCCCTATGAGGTTATCGTACTTTCAACATCAAGAGGGTGTTCCGAGGCCATATTGGCATTGATAAGTTGGTCCCTGATGGCCAGGAGGCGGCGGTACAGAGTGCTCACATCTGCTTCCTTTTCACATTCGGGCTCCTCCAGACGAGACATCAGGGAGGTCTTCTCTTCAGCAAGTTCTGACAGTTTCTCCTGAAAAAGGAAATTTGATGCAGAAATTTACAGAAAATAATACATGGCTGCTGAAATAAGATAAACTGAATATTCCTTCATGTGCACTATTGACATTTAATACAGACATTAAATTAACAAGCACAGACCTTGAGTGTATGGATGGTATGGAGATGATCTTGTTTGGAGCGATGATATGAGGCAACGGTATGGGAGAGTTCACCCAACTTGGTTTCCAGGGCGGCTACACGTTCTTCCTGGGCTCTTGCCAAGCCCCTCGCTCCCTCCTCCACCACTCCAGCACGGGTCCGCTCCTAAAGCATGTCCATAAAATCGTAATTTAATTATATTATTATATTTCATTTCATATTTCATTAAAGCACCAATTGCTCCAAGTGTTTAAGTGTAACAGCAAAGCTCAGCTATAGCTGTGTGACTGTAAGCTATTTTGTAAAACTTATATATCTAAGCTAGCTAAAATCACAAAAATACCTGCTGTAGTGCCTCCATGTGCTGTATACGCATCTCCTCCATCTGTTCCTGCAACTTCTTCAACAAAGGAGGTTCCTCTGCTTGTTGCTCTGCTCGCTTCAAACGGGAACGCACCTGTTGAGAATATATCAACCTCTTCACTCTTGATGTCAGATTGGTCATGACAGTAAATCAGTGAGCATGATGATCATGATCTTCACACCACAGCAATTTTTGGTTACAACACCTATGTACTCTTTCAACATCCTAATCAAAGATCCATTGCATGTCAGTAATTAAGAAAGTTAAATCCAATATACATTGTGAAGTACCAAGAGAGAACTTCTATATACTGGGTACAGTTCACTCAAATTATGTTTAGTTCTTTATAATGAGTTTAAAACTTGACCACAATATACTGTATATTTGTATTGTACCTGTTCTAGTTCATTCTGGAGTTGTGTGATCTTTTTCTCATACTGGCTGTGGTGTTGTTGGGTGGGCATGGCAGGGGTGCGACCAAGCTGCTGCCGAGCCTGCTCCAGCGCTGTCTCAGCGCGTTCCCTCCCACTTCTCTCCACAGCCAGTTTGCTTTCCACCTCCCTGTACAGGAAACCTCATTTTATGTCTTGCATAGACAGTCCATATTCTTACTTTTATACATACTACATGAGGCTGGCTCTGTGTCCACCATATGTGATTCACAAAATCCCATGGTGGAATAGATGAGTTATTACTCTTTTGCTGTGGCGAGTTTCAACAAGAAAACGAAGCATCAGAATCAAAGATAAAAAGAGACCATATACGATATTTATATAATATGAATATCTTACCTAATCATCACAGCTGCATTCTGGGAGTCCACATCACGTTCGTGCTGAGCAACAATGAGTCTGCTTCGCAAATCCTGTATTTTACTTTCACTGCTGCTCTGGTACTCTGTCAGTGAATCTTGTTCCTCTCGAAGGCTCTTCTCCAACTGAAATAATCAGTATATGCATTACAATTTATCTTTAACGGAGATGAAATAATGGAAAAAGGGCTTAAGATAATTTAACTTTTTAATACCAGTTTCAGACATCAACGATTGCAGAAGAACTCTTTAATGCCAGAATTATTTAAACTAATGTACAGATAGAAAATTATCTGTACCATATTAAGAAAAAACTAAGAAGCTGCAATGCTCCTCATCTCTTTCACAAACCTTTTCCTTCTCAGCCAAAAGTTGCTTCCGGTCATTTTGGAAAGAAGTTTCAATCCGCTTCTTCTCTGAGGAAAGTGTTGTGAGTGCTGCAGTCAGAGCAGAAACCTTCTTTTGTAAATCCTCCTCACCACAAGATGAGGAGCTCTCTGCATCCTCACTCTCCTGAAACAGAAACTTGTCAAACAGTGTTTTTTATTTCCTTGCCATAAGCCTAACTCATGACTGAATTAAACAATGTATCATAAATGTTTGGGCCTTCATACTTTTTATTCTATAATTATAAAGTCTGTATTTGAATAATGGAGATTTCATGGATAATTAAGTACAGTAGGATGCATGATTTTGACTTTGGAAAATGCTTGTAATCATTGCACCTTTGCTAATAATGTGCATTTTGTTATAGTACCCATGAGAGAGTTAACACAAACCTTGTTTTCCACGGGCTGTGAAGGATGACTTTCATCCTCTGTGTCACTTTTGCAAACTTCTCTTTTCTCCTCACCCTTGGCACCATCTGAGACTGCTAATGCTGACAAACTTGCTTCAAGGGCTTCTTTTTCCTTAAGCAGACCTTTGTAAGCTCTCACAACATCTGTAGGAAGTGTAAATATATCCTGTAATTAATGTTAAAAAATTTTACTTCGTATGTAGGCTATCATGCCAAAAATGATTTTGATTATAACTAGAGTATTGGGTAATGTTAAAGCTCAAACAAGATATACTATGTTTCCACAGTTCACAAAACAGGAATACGAAAATATCATACTGTACCTTTTAACTTGATTTCATATTTAGTGAGCTGTTCCTTTTGTCTCTCAACCGTAGTGAGAAGGTCTCGTTTGCTGGCCATTATGTCCTCAGTTACTGAGAAATGTCTTTAGTGCACATTCTGAAACATAACAGTGAATAAATATAAAGACCTGAATTCTGATCCCTTACAAGAACCATACTGTATTTTAGTAAACACTTAGGATGGTGTTATTAAATGCGGAAAAGGATCTTCATCGCTCTATTTGTATTATTTTGTAATATGTATTAAATGACGAAGAGCCTTTTCCTCGTTTAATAATACAACCCTTAGTTATTGTATTATCTTTATTATTCCCTCCTTTGCTATGGTATATTTTGAGACTAAACCAGGTTAAACTTACAGGACCTAACTGGGGTCATTTCCTGAGGCCAAACCTGACCAGTCGATATTTAAAACAGTTAACAAAATGTCCTTTAAGTTAAAAGGTATTTGTAGCTAACTTAGTGGTAGCATATGTATGTATTATTGTGGTCATATAATTGTGAGGGGAGGAGGAGGAATAAGAAGAATACAATTTAGGACACTAGGAAATTAAGTAAAATATACTTAACTTAGTGGTGGTAAATTAAAAGTAACTAGCAAATTAATTACACGTAACACATTAATTACACGTAGCAAATTAATTACTTGTAGCATATTAATTACACGTACAACTTAATTAACATGCACGTAGAAAATTAATTAGTCCAAAGTATATATCCTACCAATCTCAAAGAACAAATACTTTTATATAGAATGGCTGCAAGTACATTCGGTATTATTACAGAAGTACTCCGTTCTTGGCTAGGGCCGCACAGTGTTACCACATCCGGCTAGTTCCTGGGAATTTGCCCCAGTTACTTTATGATAGTTTACACCAGTTATATCCCAGTAGTTTGCCCAGGTTAGGTCCCGGTAGTCTGCTGTGGTCTAGGTTAGGTTAGGTCAGACTAATTTCCAAATTATGTTTGTAAAACGGGACATTTCCGAGAGAAACACCGTAGATGAAAAGTGTGTTAGAAAGGTCCAAAATAGTGGGTAATGATACTAAAATATACAATATAGTGACCACAGTACTTCTGTAAATATACGAACGGTAATTCTTTCAATAAATACCGAAAAGAATGATGATAAACAATACCTTGAGCCAAAAAAAACACATAACACCACCACACGTCACACAAATGTAGTAGTAACAGCTGATGGTGGTTGGTGACTGAGGAAGTAAACAAACAACAAACAAATTGAAACAAGAAGATTATTACAGAGCACGTCACGTCACTCTGTACAGTGTTGTTGTCAGTGGAGGATAATAATACATACCATATTTATGCCTTTTCATCGGGGTTTCATTTATGTTGTCTTCTCTATTATTTTGATGCTTCTATTAATTATTGTTGCTGGTGCTCTTTTCCTTACTTCACGTTATCAATATTTTACCCTTTTTTTTACTTTAAATTGTGTTCTTTACAAACTAGCTCAATATTTTATTTATTATATTATATCACAGGAACAGCAACTTATATGTAATTAATTCACTTAATATGATTATTATATGCAATGTAGTCTATACATAGTCAACGCAGACCGTCAATAAAATGCAAAAATAATGTTGTTACACTTTCCTTCATCACTATAATAATAAAAAATAATAATAAATAAGGCGAGTAGACGACGACGACGGTGATAGAATTTTGTTGTTTACCTTCATAAGGATAATATCTGATGAAGGTAATTATTTGGCACAATTATTTACCGATTAATCTGATTGACCTGCGTTAGTTCATTTGGTATTTATAATTACCATCGTACCAGTACCACATCATCGTATACACCATCTATATTCTTGAATATGGTCCATATTTTTATACTTCGTGTCGTTTTAACCCAATACAGTAGATAATTAGGTTCCAGCTAGGTCCCAGTATTTTGCCCCGGTCATTTCCTGTACTTTACCACGGTTATTTCCCGGTAGTTTGCCCAGGTTAGGCCCCAGTAGTCTGCTGTGGCCTAGGTTAGGTTAGGTAAGGTCAGGCTAATTTCAAAACGCCCCATCTTGGAAATGGGGCATTTGCGGAGGAAAGGCCATAGAAGAAAATAGTTTTAGAATGGTCTAAATAAGTGGGTAATGAAGGTAGAAAAACCGTACGAGATAACGGCAATTCTTTCAATATTTACCGATAATTTATTACTGATAGTCTAGAATTTAGGGATATAGCACCCCTTTGAACCTGAGTCGATCTCTCTCATTCCTTTCTTCAGTTGGTCCAGCCTTTGCTTCTTTTGCTCCGTACTTTATTTTTTCTTGTTGTCTCTCCCCTTCTCCCTTATGGTACACGGTCCGTCTGGCCTAGCAGAGTTGTCTGCCTTTCCCTTTATAATCGAATCATTCCTGTTGGGGAGCTAATAAATATCATAGATGTGTGTAGAATCTTCTAAAATATACATAGCCTACAGCTAAGGTGCCTATACTATAATAATGTGATTTTTTTTTTTTTACTTTTTCAGAACTCCCAGTGTAATTCAGCAAAGGAGTGGTAAAGGTACACTCAGAACTGGAATAGCTCTCCCAATGACCTACAGTAAAACGATACTTAAACACAAATAGAGAGATGGCAGCCACTGAACCTGACGGATATCCAGAAAACTTTACGGCCGACAAAGCAAAATGTAATTGCAATTTTTCACTGTTATCAATTTGTACTTTCCATATTATTTAGGTTTTAATTGTGCATAAGAAAAATTACATAATTGTATAATGTGGCTCTCTAAAGATAACTACCAGTATGTCTAAAAGGATATATCATTCAGTTTATTGTATGTACGGTTGCGAGCAGATGACTCAAGGCCACCTCATCCACCAACAATGCATGATATTGTTTCTAAAACAGTTAAATTTGCATAGTGACAAATTTTCATTTTTTTTTTTTTTGCCCGAGCAGACGACTGAATTTCAGTCCAGGTCATACTGCCACTGTTACCAGATACAATATCAGCATATTTGTGGACAAGGTGGCCTTGAGGCATCTGCATGCAACTGTACATGTATCAGTACTTATATTCATTGCTATCTCATTAATAAACTGTTCTTCATATACTTTCGTAATCTACAATTATATCTTGTCTCATTGTTTTCATATTATCACTATTTGTTTCCTTTTCAGCTGCACTACAGGAGATCTTAGCATGTTTAACAAGTGGAGAAGTAGTGGAGGGACTGGAGGCTGCTAGGGAGGCAGCTGGCAATGACATGGTGGCACTAATGACCCGAGTCTTCCCGCTGGTCACTCAGGTCACAACTAAGGTCATTGCTAACTATGGGTTCACTCAGGATGGCGTTGGTGAGTTAGTTACTGTAATACAGTTCAAGCTTATAAAGTCACTAGTAATACATTCTTTTGTGAATATTCAAAGTAAATTCCACTGGCTGGATGATTCCATGGACTTCCTAATAACTGTGGTTGTCGGAGTTACTTATGTTGTTATATATACTGTAGTGTTCTTTACTTATATTATTACGCAAGTAGTTTTCACATGTAACCTTATTGTATATTCATTATTCAGGAGCCATCCAGTTTGAGCATGTCATGAAAAGCCTTGGGCAAGATGACCCTGAAGTGGCCAGACTCCATGCTCAAGTACGCTCTTATTTTCTGCCAGCAGTCGTCATTCCACCTTCCAGTCATCCATTGTAGGATCCTCCCCACATTGGAATGATGTTTTCCATTCAACGGTAAGATATCGCTCTGGCTCATGACAGCTGCATTTATATACTGTAATGTAAAAAACTCTTTGCTGATAAACAAACAACATTTGAATGACTTTCCAGGATTTATCCTGGACAGGTCTATATGAAAGTGTAATGTGGTCAGCTGGTGAAGAAAGAAAATTATTGCATTAGTAGGATCAGACATAAGGAAGGAATGAAGGATGATAAAATGGCTACAAGAGTTTGGAATGATGGAAACCGACAGAATGGTAAGAATGCAGAAACTGGTGACATGGGACAGACAAGTAATTGAAGATTGGATGAAAGATCATGACATTCATATACAGGGCAGATTACTGTGTCTCATTAGCAAGGTAACATTAATAAGCCTGGTTTAGAGGGTTTCCATACCCACATAAAGAAAGAATTCTTGTGCAGGGTGCAAATATGATTCAGAATAATTGTAAACCATTAATGTTTCAGCAAATATGTTGTGAAATGTAAGGTGCTTAGTAGTTTATTATTTCACACTCAAGGGAGATGTAATGTATTCTCTTGTTTTATTCTCTAAAATTAAATGTGATTATGAGACCTGAAGACATCATTCTCCAAGGCAAGGCGAAGTAAACTATCTGTTGCCTCCCTTCACATGTAGCTATAGGAAGAAATTAGAAAACTTAAAATAATCATCAGCAGTGTAATATTGCCATTCTAACAATACCATATCCTAGTAACTCGAGAGAATAATACCAAGTCTTCCCTTAAAACATTGACGTGACTAACTACCTAAGGCAGGGTATGAATGATAAGGGTAAGAAATACTGGACTGTTAAGTTCCAAACCTGGTGAGCAGAATGGCAAGCAACCTTGTTTATATACCAATATCACTTAGATGATAGTATGCGAGAGCATTTTGGAGGTGTTGAAGATAATTCCATTTTATTTTTTGCCCAATTTACTTAAGTATACAATGCAAGCATTAGTTTGACTACATTAAACTAAATCATTATGAATACAAATATTTTATATTAAAATTGAAGTACAGTATGTTACTTTTCAAACATTTACATTATTCTGGACTTTGTAGAGCGACACCGTGGTATCTGATAATCCAGAATCAGTACAGTAAGAAATGGAATAAATAACATATCAAATGTCTATACTTCTCCTTATGTTTGTCACAGAATATCTACCTAAAACTTTTTCTTGACACTGAAATTAATTACAATGTTACCTACATATTACTTTACACAACTTTGATAAAACCAAACCACATTTTTAATGTATTTCAATGAAGTATTACATAAAAATATTTATACAGTACTTATAAATTAACTCAAAGCTCTATACCGTAATAAACACTAATACGCTTCATTGAAGTTCTTATTTTACAAAAATTCCGTAAAGTACTCTGCTAATCAGTAACCATCCTCTCTTCAGTAAAGCGTTCATTGAGAGAACGTACAGTATTGGTGGGGATATGTCTCAGTCCCTTCACCCCTGGTCCTGGTCCATTGTTGAGAACAACTTCACCTTTACCCTGGAGCATTGCTATTTCCTTCTGCACTTTGGGGTCTAGAATCTGTCTGTGTGTCTCAGGTATGGGACGGACATTTTCTGAATGATGTGGGGCAGCTGTCCTTGTTCGGGGATCACTGCTCATGATGAAGTTACGTTTGAGTGGTCTTCTCAATGGCTCTGGCGATGGTGGAACAGGCTGTACTGGCTCCACAGGCTGGACTCGGTCATTAACAACAGTGAAAGTGGTGGCAGAGAAACTACCGCCATCAGGGTGTTGCTGCATCCCTTTGTTTCTGCTGAGTCGTGGTTTATTTCTAGGCCCCGGTGCACCTGGATGTAACACAACAATTTTTAAACTATTTTCTCATATATTATTTTAGGAAACTGGTACAGTAATTCAACATTCAGTAGTGCCATATGCAAGAAAAATCATGGCCTAGCCAATGACTATGACACGATGGCTCCATAAAATTGTAATGAGGCACCATCATTATTGTGGAATGTCTGCACCACATATTGTGCAAGTATATTATCCCTACCTACCATCATACAACAGTCAGTCATATTTCACCAATGTAATATGTTTCAAAGTAATAGCAGTTTATAAAATTACAAGATTATACAATAAAATGAAAAAGAAAATACCATCTAGAACATTACAATTTCACTTACGGTAACCAGAGAAGTGATCATCACCTGCTGCAATATTGTTCTTAATGCTGACTGTGAGACCACGCTGAGAAGTAAGTGATACCACTGGCCCCCGTCCTCCTGTCTTCTCACTTCCACCATCCTGCAACACCAAAATAATTATGTACATGTAATTATCCATATTGTGTACAGTATGAATATGGGGACAGCATGAGGAAGGATGACTAATCAAAATATGAGTGAAGTTACCAACCAGGCTATATCCAAATAATGTTTCATATTAACAAATTCCAGATAATGGAATAATATAAATGAAAATTATATATAAATAACAATACAAACTTGTATGGCAGGCAATAAGGCTTCGCTCCTATGTTGTGAATTCATAACTGCATGTCCCCAAGCACATTTTATACCAAATATGATATCCTTGTTACATGGAGAATATGGAAAGATACTAACCTGGTGTGAGTGAGGAGCTGAGTAGCTATTAGGAGGGTTGGTTGGTATGTATCCCTGCCTCATCTTGTTTAGTAAGAGTTGGTCTGAACGGAGTCCTCGTACAATGGCCCCGCTCCCTCCCACACGGACATGTAGTGGCGTTTCTGAGTTGCTTCGGCTCTACAGTCACCACACACCCAAAATATGTTACATTTCAGCAGTAATCTTATATGATCAGCAGTACAATTGGCCAAGAATTAAATCTTTATATGTCAGCAGTACTCATGTAAAGAAGAAATATAAAATCTACCAACATGATTTAGTACTTCCTACTATGCCTGTATATTATCCAACCATTGGGTACCTAATGACAAGGGAATTACTGTAGGAAAGTTCAAAACATAACTTTCAATTGTCATTCCAATTCTATCTGACCAGGCTTTATGGTGCACTAATTTCATGCCTGGCCAATTTTGTTCCTACAAGAAAGAACTAAAGAAACTACAGGACAGAATAATAATACATGTATTATGGTTCAGCACAAAATATAAATATGCAATTCTGCTCAATTAAATACTGTTACCAAATAAGTATAATGACCAAAAAACGTAAAATGCTCTTGGGACATACTGTAACAGGTGTGTTGATGCCCCTACGAGCGTTGATCATGGACTGTCTGGCTTTCTTGCCATGTGCCTGTTGTGTCTGGGCCAGGGTACGACGGGCTTGCTCTAGCTTCCTCCTGGCCACTTGCTGTCTCACTGAAGCATCTCGGGTGTAAGTCTGTTGTCGCCAGTTCTGAAGAGATCGCAACTACTGAACTCTCCCCTGCTTAAAGAAATCATCTGGATTTCAATTCTACTGCAGCCAATATCGGCGTGGTACATGTGAAAACTTATATAACTACTGTATGTTATATGAAATTAATACACCTTGATATTTGTGCGAGGACATGGGAATGACATTTGATAAAACTGTACAGTACAAAATAGAAAATATTTCAAGTTCTTTCTCTTCCCAAGTGGTTGACAGGAATCCAGTGTATCAATAATAATAAAAATAAAAATAATAAAAATAAAAATAATAAAAATAAAAATAATAATAATAAAAATAATAATAATGTAATATAGAACACTAGTGAGTTTGGTGACAAATTTGCTGCATCCCTTCCCTCAAGCATAAAGATGTGCCAGTTTTAAGTTCGGGCAACAATACATTCCCTGAACATTTGCACTTAAAACACAAAATATTCCTCCATCTTGAGCATTTAGGTGTGTGATGTACAATATCAACAACAGGACACATTGAGATTTTATTACTGTACCTGGCTGTCACCTTGAAAACTGCCGTCATCAAGTTTTCTTTGCGACACTTTTCCTCTTCCTCTTGTTGTGACACTAACTCTTCCTCTTGCTCTTATACTTGTCACAGTCCTTCCTTTTATTTTTGTACTGACCACACCCAACCCTCTGGCTCGAGTGCTGCCAACACCTCTTCCTCTGGCCCTCAAAACAGGACTTCCTCTGGCTCTTGTGGTTGCTACACCCCTTCCTCTTCCTCCTCTTTCTCCTCTTCCTCTTCCTTCTCCTCTTCCTCTTCCTTCTCCTCTTCCTCTTCCTTCTCTTCCTCTTCCTTCTCCTCTTCCTCTTCCTCTTCCTTCTCCTCTTCCTCTTCCTCTTCCTCCTATTCCTCTTCCTCCTATTCCTCTTCCTCCTATTCCTCTTCCTCCTCCTCTTCCTCTTCCTCCTCCTTCTTCTCCTCTTCCTCTTCCTCCTCCTACTCCTCCTCCACCTCTACCCCCTCTGATGAAACGTCCTCTGAATTGTGTGTTGGCACCTTGGCCTCGGCTTCCACGTTCAATTGCCCAACCTAAGGGCAAAATGGATAATATTAATAAAGAGACCCAGATAAATGTAATATATTAATAATACATTATCAAATTACATTATTTAAGAAACTTATACTGCTATGAACTTTTATACTTGTACAGTACTATTGTGGATAATTATTTCTTTTCACACAGGGGTAACTTTAGTAAACATATGACTGCTTTTTCTCTAACAGTGAGCTGTATAGTTTTCTTATATATAAATAAAAAAGCAGCTTCTAATTTTCAGTAAGCAGTTACACACAATTCAAAGCAATAATATCATAGAGTACTTGAAAACAATGGCCAGATAACTGTACGAGTCACCCCTAAGTGCAAAGAAATTACTGTCTGCAATACTACATTTGTGCATTTATGTCATAACTATTAAATAACCAATACTATATCATTTATTACAAAATATCATGGTTTCATAAATATTACTAAGCCAAATATAATACTGTCTGCTAAAAAATTTTATGTCTATGAATAACAGCCAGTAATGAAATGAAACTTAAAGTATGGTTAAAGCTTTCTCACACGGTATACAGGCTGCAACATCAGACAATAATAAGAAAAATGCAAAGAAACAGACAGCAACATTGATATACATAGTACCAGACAGAGACAAAAAACCAGTAATCAGTACTGTACACAGAAATAAACATAAGATATTGAATGGCAAACAGATTAAATATAGATATACTATACTGTATATCAAAAACATATTGTACCCCACCTACCTCTTCCTCTACTTTGGCCTCTCCTGCCTCTGTTGTTGTTATTATTGTTATTGGTGGTGCTGGGGAAGTTTGAGTCTGACCTCCAGCCTGCACCCCGCCCCCTCCCTCTGCCGCCACGACCACCCCTTCCTCTACTTCCTCGTCCACCACCACCACCTCTCTTCATCTTGATTATGTCATCTGAAAAAGTATAACAAATTTAAAGTTATAACAAATCAAGACAGATGTAGCAATAATTAAACTATCACAGCAATTTACTCATGGAATTTGCAAATTACAGTACTATATTAGACCATGTTTGATTTCCCCCCTATGTTTGCCCAGGTTCAGTCCCGTTTGTCTGCCCTGATCCAGATTAAATTAGGCTTGGTCAAGTAAAGTTTGACAAACATATTAACTATTTAATGCGTCATTTATTTGTTTTATCCAGCCTCTTGGGGGGGGGGGTCAAACATGGTCAAAATGCACTGTTACACTTACATTTCAACTTCTATGAACAGGGATTGATGGATTTTCCAAAAATAAGTCAGGGAAAACCTTTTTTCCTTCACTGTGGCTCTTCTTAAACTTTACCGATTATAATTGGGTTTATCAGGTCTTTATGGCATATATGAAGTCCCATACATTACAAGTCAAACCCTAAATAAGAAAGTAGTTCTAGTTACATCCTCCATCCATTAATCACAGGTCGCCTAACGTTATAACCTACTTACTCAACTCAAATAAGCACGGAGTTAATCTTAATGTAGCAGCCCACCAAGATTATAATACATACCAAGGGAGAGAGTGAATGTATCCCGTGAAGCCATAGTATAATAATAATAATAAAATATTGACACACTTATATATAATAATTATTACAGTGGACGAGTGTATAGGTCCGATAAGTTCCTTGGGGTTTATATGGCATTTAATTATATTACTGGGGTTATGATACTTATATAATACTTACCAAGAGAGAGGCTAAGGACATCCCGTGACGCCATGGTATAATATTAGACGGTAACTGATGATATATTATTTTTTCTTATATTGATGTAGGTGTTATGACGGGTTCCTTGGGGTTTATTTTGGCCTCAGACGTGATGGTGGAGGAGTATAGACATTCTCAATTATAGTACATTTTAATTCCCACCTTGAATTTGCTATATAACTGGTGAAATATTACTAACATTTAATATTGTGGAGTATTCATTATCGTGATTATATAATTATAGTGGTAAAATTGTATTAAAATGTAAAAATTTAATGGACGAAGAACGTCCCTAGTGAGTGATGTGATATGGGCCAAATTAGGACTCCCATTTATCAAATACGTACTATTTTTTTTTCTCCCATTTTGTCTGTTTTGTTAATTTATTTCATCAGGTGAATTTCATGTCCGGAATAACAATATAAACGTGTATAATACGAATTTCATGTATTAAAGATGTTCTTGTTTTATAATTATGAGGTTGCCATAGAAACCGAGATAAAATCATTTCAGCGACAAAAGATGAAATAATAAAGTAAAACTAAAGAAATTACAATAAAAAAATATAATGAACACCATACCGGTTTTAAAAATGTTAAAAGAAAACTATAGATAGAAAAAGATCAATGGTATAATAATAATTCTGAGAAATGAGGGGAAAAGCGACCCCCGGTAATGATTAACCACTCAAACCTGTCAGATACGAGGCTTATAATATATCAAAATTACAGTGGCGGATCACACACACATTTAGGGGTGATAACGTGGGATGTACAAGAAGATGGAGAAGTTTGTAATATTGTGTGTGCTGTTATGTGTGGTGACTGGTAATGGCTCGGCACAAGAACAGAAGCCAACACCTCTCGTTATTTGGCATGGCATGGGTAAGTATGTAATTGGAGGGCTACTGCTGATTCCTCCAAACTATGCCACGAAACAGTCGACCCCAGTGTTACTAATAGGGGATCTGTCTGTCTCGTGGCATACTTTGGAGAAATCACTAGGCCATCACTTTATCAACTACCCATTCCGGTAAATATTGAAAGAATTACCGTTATGGCGTACGGTTTTTCTACCTTCATTACCCACTTATTCAGACCATTCTTGTATGTCATTTCCTCTGCAAATGGGGCATTTTAAAATTAGCCTGACCTTACCTAACCTAACCTACAGTAGACCGCATCAGACTACCGGGACCTAACCTGGGCAAACTACCGGGAAATAACCGTGGTAAAGTACAAGAAATGACCGGGGCAAAATACTGGGACCTAGCCGGATCTGGCAACACTGCTACAAAACGGTAATTCTTTCAATAAATACCCAGATTCCTCCCTTAATTAAAATCAAACGTAGGTCATGATAGGTCGTTCTTGCAGAGGAGGGGGGGGGGACACAAGAACCCCCCCTACCAATGACACTCGTTAGGGTGGGTGGTATTATTAAATTTCATTGAGGATAAGGATGGTATGATTCAACTACATCGTCGAGAAAAATACTCTTCGTCACTCAAATGCGAATTGCAAACAAAAAAAGAAATTGAGCAACGGAGAGAACTTTTCCTATAGTAGTAGTTTGATAATGCCACCCAAAGACTGGTCATCAGTAAATTCATATTGCAAAATATTACAAATTGATGGATGAACAGCCTTTTCCTAGAAATAGTAGTTTATTAATACTACCCTCGGACCTGATTTCATATGCACATTCCTCAAGGGTTGACTGTGAACATATGAGGGAGCCACAACACCCCCTCATGAGCTGTGTAGCAATGTTGAGTGTGCCTGAGGGTGGTATAGTTAAACGAGGAAAAGGTCCTTTGTCACTTAATTTATATTACAAAATAATGCAAATTGAACCACAAAGAGCCTTTTCCTCATTTAATTAAGGGGGTGTAGTCGTGTTGGCAAATTTACAAGCTGCCAATTGCTGCTTTATACCTCATTGGCCATTTGAATTGTTGCATAGCCTATTGTACTTTATGTAGGACCTATGGCATATTCTTTTCTATAAAGTATTTGCACAACCAAAGAGGAAATGGTTTATCACTACTTCCTGTGTATTCTCTCTACTTTTACAATTTTCCTTCCTGTAAAACCTTTCTTTACTGCATTATGAAATACAAAAAAATTCACATTTTCTTTCTCAGAACAGAAAAGAATAACCAACCTTGCTTTTGCTGTTACTATGTCAATTAAAAGAATATAAAATATTGTTATGTACAGTACAGTACATATTAATAGAGTTTTTCAAGAATCATCAATGTCCAACTGAAGTTTTTCTTGTAGTTTCAGCCTTCCATGGAATATGTAACACCTGCTTAAAATCTGTACAGTACATCTATTATTCATACTTTAAATAAGTTTCTATATGATTTTACAAATATTGCAATACATGTATAGTGCAATATACCATTCATCATCATGATAGTGCATGTGTTTGCTACGTACCTCATGGGAAAGGTGCAAGTGTTCAACATGGATCTAAATTGTAATCTAAACTAGAAAGTGGCCTTTCATGGGATCCATCAGCTGTTGAGGAAAACCTGTGAGATAATTAACTAACCAGTATTTCATAACCTTACTGAACAGTCACTTTTACATACATAAATTATAATTGCCTTTTTATGATGATCCAAATATATTCATTTCTATATCCTTTGGCATTTTGTTTGTACTAACTAATTTAAGTAAAAGTGTTGCTATAAATAGTAGTGCATTTAGTTAACAAAACATTGTCCCTAACTAAAAAGTAGCCAATATATATTTTAGATAATTTTGAACATTAGTTATTAGTTATTAGTTATACAGTCTTAAAATTTCATGAAAGTAATAATGCAGTCCAGGTAAAAAAGATGCACCTTTTCTTTTTCAGGCGACACTTGCTGTTTCCCATTTAGTATGGGACGAATCAAGGAGCTCGTTGAACAAAGAATCCCAGGCATCTACGTTAGGTCCCTCATGATTGGTGCCAACATTATTGCCGTAAGGACATAGTCTGTCTTATAGTTTGGCTTGTTTCCACAGTATCGATATCCTAATAATAGTTAGGAAATGGGTATATTTATTATAATCAATATTATTACTATTTCTATTACTGCTACCCTGTAGTATGAACTACTGTTTATATACCAAATCATGGGGTCATGAAATCGATGGCACAAAAAAGCCAGCTTCACACCAAGTGGTGAAGACTGTCATCCTCATGGCCCAAGTTCTATTCTCATGGTCATATTCTTACTATAGCATTATCACATTCCGGAATTTTAATTAATTTAATCCATTAGAGAAAAACTGTCCATTTCAGGATGAAGAGCACGGTTACCTCGGGAATGTCAACGACCATGTGGCTCAGGTCTGTGATAAGGTGGCTAATGACCCTGAACTACAGGGTGGCTACCATGCCATGGGCTTCTCTCAAGGTGGACAGTTTTTGTAAGTAGAACAGTGTACCTTCACTATCCTACTTAGTTAAAGGCTGCATTAGACATTTTTATAATTAAGTTCCAGTGATTTAATACCAAAAAAATTTATTATTAGCAATGCCAAAAATATAATTACTGTAAATATCCGAGTGTGAAAGTCAAACCACCACTGAAGCTTGACATCCGAAGTAATGAAAATACTCACAACCCCAGAGTACAGATAAAGGACAAACCTACTGGTACATAAGCATTGTACTTTAAGGGAAAATGTAAAAGTTTTGAGCCCTCATTAAAGGTTTGATCAGCTGACTCATGATATAACTTTATTCATCATTTAATATTTCCGTATTGTCTCTATTGATCCAGCAAAATATTTTCCCAAGCTTTATTGATCCATTGCCATATAAATTAAACTATTCTATGGCCCTGTGTTATATACAGAATATTTTTTATATATTACGGGCCAGCTGAATTTTACCTAGTCAGTAAATGGTGTGGGTGTGGGTAGGCGTGCAGTGGCAGAACGCTGTCCTCAGCCGGCCATGCGCAACCTCATAACATTTGGTGCTCAACATGAGGGAGTGTTTGGCCTCCCTAACTGCAACCCAGATGACTTCCTTTGTGAAGAAATGCGACGCCTCCTCAACCTTGGAGCTTACATTGAGTACTATAATAATTATCTCTTCAGGGTGGTGTTGCTGGTGGCAGGGGGCTGTGTTCATATGGTCTTAGCAATTATGCTAAAAAAAAAACCCAGCTTGCATATGTAAATAACATGGGTGAGCATTTTTAGAAATAACAGAGCTTCTCTGTGTTTTGTGTCTCAGAAAAAATCTCGTCTGTAAGTCCTACTTTTGTTGCTGTCTTACTGTCAATGTAAATGTGGAGTTTCTTTTACATGACAATTAACAGATACAAAGTTACTAAATATAACTCTTTGTTCCCTTTTTTGTCTGTTGTAACTGGCCTCTGTCTCTGTGTGAACATGATGACACAGATATGATGGTTATAGGAAATACTGGACTGTAGGTACAATCCTGTCTGGGGTTGTCACAACTGTCTCAAGGCACCATTAACTATTCTCCCAATTACCAGTAAAGGAAAAGTAGCCCAAGTTATGTGAATGTGTTGTACTGCTTTGTAATATATTCAATAATTTTGTGTAAACCTTAATGTGTGATGGGTGTGTGTGTGTGTGATGGTGACGGTGTAGTTACATACTGTACAGGCGTGCTGTAGCTCAACGCTGCCCACATCCTCCTGTGAAGAGCCTCATCTCAATTGGAGGGCAACACCAGGGTGTGTTTGGCTTACCTTCGTGTCCCGCATCTGCCACTCAGTCCCGCACTTGTGAATATATACGTAAACTTCTCGACTACGGTGCCTACAATTCGTAAGTAATCCAAGCTTTCCAACCCAAACTTTAAAAATACTTCAGTGGATAACTGGGAAACTACTGAGAGAATTTATGTAAGTAGACATAAATATTACCTGAAAAAAAAAAAAAAATAAAGGTGATAATGTTCAGTTTGGCACATCATCAATTACAAGCATAATTGTTGCCAGTGAAAAGATTGAAATCAGGGCAATCTTGTAATTAAAAGAATACCAGTTCTAGGTTAAGGTCAAAAGTTTATACAGTACTTTTTGTATCAAAATAATCCTGCAGTTGTGTATGTTGATACTAATGTGATCCTAATTTTGGTTTACTAACTGTAGCTGGATCCAGAGTGGACTGGTGCAGGCACAGTACTGGCATGACCCTCTGCATGTGGAGGAATACCGCAACAAGTCCATCTTCCTTGCTGACATTAACAATGAAAAAGTACAATCCAATACTGTACAGCAATTTACAAAAAAATATCCAGGCCATATAGGGCATTGGTACTTTAATGAGAAGATAGATTTTATCAACAGTAACTAAAGCATGGTACAGTGGGTTGCTAATACATTATACAGTAGATGCAGTTATAGATAAAAGAAGTGATAATGTACCTGATTTCTTTCTTCAGGTGATTAACGAGGCTTACCGCACCAACCTGAAAAAATTGGAGACCTTCGTGATGGTGAAGTTTCTGACTGACACAATGGTGGTGCCACAAGAGAGCGAATGGTTTGGCTTCTATGCCCCGGGCCAAGATAATGAAGTGCTTCCATTACAGCAGACACAACTCTACCTTGAGGTCAGCCACACGTGTTCAAACCTTTTTTCTTGAGAGTTACAAGTTGGTTTTATTTTGAAGACTGCATCCATTCTGGCATACTTTGCTTTGTTAAACATGGATGGAATGAGATGTAGTAAATATCTGACAGTGAAAGAAAGTGCAAGTACTCAGTATTAACCTTCATAATAAATTGCAATCAACAGTACACTAATAAGACATCATAAGTTATCAGGCCTCAGAAATTGGAGTCATCATGTCTTTTCAAGGTAAATAATTATTCTTGCAAACTTTTTGCAGGATCGTCTTGGGCTGAAAGAGATGGATGGGGCTGGGAAGCTTCATTTCCTGACACAACCTGGAGGCCACCTTGCCTTTACTGATGAATGGTTCCTCCAAGAAATTGTTGATAAATACATTGCTGTTTAATTAAGGGAGCCATCTGTTGAGGCTGAATTGAAGGGCTACTGATTCCTCCAGACCATACCAAGAAGTACACTAGTACAGTTTCTCAGCATTAAAGGGAGGGATTTGTTTTGTAATATAGTTTTGAGGAAACAGTAGCCCTCCAGTTTCCCGAGAAGAGGCGGTCCCCATCCATGAGTAGTGTTGATACCACCACCAACACTTTTCAAGTTACAGTAATGAGATTGTAGTTATTGTATGTCCATTACTTGTTTGTTTTCTACTATTTAATGGATCTTTAAAGATGTTTATCATCATTAGTTACTTACTCAAAACAACTCATAAAATCTACTTAATGACTGCTTTGGTCTGTGCACTACTGTATTAAAATGGCTTATGTAAACGTTCAGATTATCATACTATTATGAACTACCATGTTCAAGCACGTTGTCTATTCAATTATACAGACATCAAAAGTGAGTATTCACAGGAAAGTCTAAATGCTAATATAATTATATTTAAAAGTCAGTATGATTTGGGCATTCATATACAGTTTTACCAACAGACATTAAATCACATACCATATCACATTCCAGATTTTGCTTGTTACCCATTTTTGTATAAAATATTATTGCAATAGATTATTTGTTCAGTTTTTCATTACATGTACAGTACCAATATTCACTACTTTATGTACTGGCTGTAATGGTTAAATTAAATGTCATTTTTACACACAGCTTATAGTGCCTTAAAAGATATATTGTATCTTTAAGAATTGAGCAGCTTTGTATCCAGTAAACTTTCATCATGTCCACCCTATCCAACACCTCAGTATGTATAGGCTTAGTATGGCATTTCATATGGATGATAATTTTCTAATTTCTGTAATAATCAAGTATAAATATATTTGATTGTTTTGCTGAAGGAAATAAATTATCTCTACTTACCCAAAGTGTTCTTTATATTTAGATTTCCTGTAATACTATATTACTGGCTGAGAAGGACGAGTGATTACTCTGTGAATTTGTGCAGTGTCCTATTTTGAAAAACACCAAATCAGCAATGCACAGAAACTTAATCATTTGAATAACCTGAAGCACCCCTTCTCCAGGCAGTGGTATGATTTTAACAAAACTATTTGTGATCAATTACTAAACCCTTAAATCATTTGGATGTGCCTCATGACACTCTTATTTCTATGGGTTTACATTATCATAATCAACCTTCACATATAGCCAAAATTCCTTGTTAAGTGTTAGGCAAGGAAAACTATAAAAATATGCACTCTCTGACTATACTGTAATTTACCCAAGTAAAGCTGATTCAACATGGTAATTCCACTCTACAATCTGATTAAGTTACTCTTATAAATAACAAGGAGGAATGACATTTTTTCCCTGAAAACAATTATAACGATTATCACCTAAATGTGTGAACAAAAATTGTACAAAAAATCAAACATTCTTGTATTATTTAAATTGTGCAGCTAGTCACTACTTTTGACAGGGTTATCGGCCAAACAATATTCCAGCACAATAATGGACTGGAATTATTCATTAATAAATTCACGAAACTATAAATGGTAGGATAAACTTATATAGAGAATGAGGTTGCTCTAAAGATCTGACAAAATTTCCACGCAATTGCTTTGCATTTTGTCACAATTGCATTGCATTTTGTCACAATTGCATGACTTCAAAAGTTTGTTTGGGATTCACAAATTGAGGACATACTTCATCTTGCCAATTGTACAAGCAGTATAACTATAAATAATATAATACTACATGTAATACAGTATCTGGCAAATTAATTACTTATATATCATGACTACTGTATTTCATACAAAGATACTATCAATAAAATGTGCATTATAAATTAACCTACACACAATCTTAGCCTATTGACCCTTCAAGGATTATCTTCTTCTTGAAAGGTGGTTCAGAGTTGGAGTCTTCAGATATATTGAATTGTGTGGAAGAGAAGTCTGTGGCATCTTGTGAGTCGCTCATCATTGACATTGCTGCAAAAGAAACCAACATCTTGTACATTAAATACCATATGTATTGGCCTTCCTCCTGAGAAGTTTAAAGCAATTGAAGAACAAATTAATTAAATTTTGCTTGGACTAGCAAACTGTATATGATGAGTGCTAAAGACTGAGCAAGTTAATATTCTGCAGCACACAAATAAGAGCTGATGAAGTTCTGTGTTCCATCTCAAAAATTTACTGTCCAGATTACTGTAGCTACTACATACTTCAGTCATACACAGCCAGCATCCAGTTCAACACAAATATAAATACGGTATACAGTATTATCAGGTATGACATATATATTGTAATGTTACCTGTATTGGAGTCCTCCCCAATTTGGAAAGCAGACATGCTGCTGTCTCTGCTGGATATACGATTCTCCTTATTGGCACTACTGCTGCTCTTCTTCTTCCTCTCCTGATAAATAAGGAAAATGTGTGAATAATATAAAAACACAGGACACCCAGAAACGGATCCAAAATTATCTAAGGACTTATCTTGTAAATATTAAGGTACTGGGATAGTGTTCTGTTTCCATAATTATCATGTTAACTTAAAACTAGACATCAAAGGGAATAAAATACCTGGTTAAATACATAACTATAGTTTATGTATAATATATATTTTGTAAACACAATATGCATAGTATTTTATATGCCATGTATTACATGGCCTATAGGATACTGGATAGAATAAGACTGTACATACTTCTGTAGAAATTGGAACCCATTTGTATATCTTCATTGTTGTGTCATGTATAGTTATCCATTTCTTCTCCCTGGAAAAAGAAAATAATTCAGTTATATAAATCCATGCACACGAGACTGACATGAACCAATAAACAGTAGAGTTAACAATAATTATATAACCTTCTTTACACCACATTTACTAAGGAATGTATAACGTTGCTTTTCCACAATATACAATACAGTCAATACATGTTCTTGTCCCTAAAAACTATCATATATATATAATGCAAACTAATGCCTCTGGCTTACAATAATATTGGAAAGAGGAACGGGGAAACTATAGGAATGGTAATATAAATAAATGGGCCATATTCAAGAACATACGTGGTGTATACGATGGTGTGGTACTGTACGACGGCTCTGTTGTTAGTCTATGGAGCCATCGTACCTGTACCACACCATCGTATGCACCACTAAACTTTCTTGAATATGGCCCAAAGTGTGACCATCATATTGTCATCGTATTCACCACAATTATACATTCTTGATTATAGCCCAAAGTGTGATAATCATAATAATTATCATCGTATTCACCTCAATTATACTTTCTTGAATATGGCCCAAAGTTTGATAATCATAATAATTGTCATCGTATTCACCCCAAACGTTCTTGAATATGTCCCAAAGTGTCATCGTACTGGTACCACATCATCGTATGCACCACTAACGTTCTTGAATATGTCCCAAAGTGTGACTATGGTAATAGTACTTACCAACGCCTTACTTTATCCAGGGCTTGCATACTCCTTTTAGTGTCTTCCTTTCCCCTGGACCTCGTCTCAGCTCTCAGTGACCTCGACATCATCGCGAAATTAACTGCCTCTTTATAAGATTATCTATTGTTGACTTGTATTTCCAAGGACTCGGTCAAAATGTTCTTCCTCCGTCAATACACTCAATGGAACCAGGCAACCAGCTACTGAACCTCTGCCGCTGAGTGTAAACAATAACTGTGTTCCTTCACATCCTTTGTAATGACAACAAGTCACACTATGGTAATATAATATATATTTTTTATCAGTAATGGTTATAAATCGTATATAATTAAAATAAGCTTAATTCTTTTACCACATCGATATGATAAAGTAAGCTTATTTCCGAAAAACAGTGTGCCGAGCACTGGTGCCCGTGTTATTTAGCTGTATAAGAACGTGCACACGAGCCACTTTTCCAGCGTACGGTGGCTGCCACTGTTTCGTGCCGATAAATGAAACATATTTATGTGTTTCTATGAAAGCCGGCACAAGAGTAAGCTTTTCGTGGCATCCCAAAACAAAAATAGTTATCTAGTCCATTTTATTCGCCACTTCACGGTGGCTCTCGAACGGTGACCATTGATAGATGGCACCCAGCACACGAGCCACATTTTATGTGGCAGTGACAGCGCTGTGACATTGTTGACAGTCGTGTTGGGAGTGGATCCCGCTGGTTGTAGTTACCCACGGTGGTACGGTAAATTTATTGACTGTGATATATTGATATATGAAGTGGAGAAACAAACAGCCCTGTATGACTTCCAGTTTTTTTGTTGCAGAGCCATGCGATGACACAAGTTAGGATACCTCACCGACATCCATGATAGTCTGCGGCATGATTCCAAGTTCTCTAGAGTCTAGAGTCCTGACAGTGCATGTGGCTGCCACGAAAAAGTGGCCTAGAATGCCTGAGAGAGAGAGAGACTGTGTGTGTGATCTCACATAACTAAAATCCATATTTTGTTGAAGTTTCTAATCATCTGACATACTATACCCCTAGGTTGCTAATTATGGCTCGTGAAAGAAACAATCTGTTGACCTGTTGGGGGCTAAGAGAAGTATATTATTTTGATTAGAATTTAGAGCGTATGTAACTCTAGGGCGGCCACATTCCACCTCATTTTGAGTTCATATGTTGGGGTATAAACTGGTCTATATAGAAGCAATAGCCCCCCACCCCCGGGGTATAAATTGGTCTAGACTAGAACACATAAAATAGCTCTCGCCTTAGGAGCTTGTCAATCAACTATAGGAAATGACAAAGTTTATAGATCTGGGCCAAGCCAGGTATGTAATGACGCCACTACTACTACTACTACTACTACTACCAAAGGGCATACATACTCTTTGCTACTACTACTACTACAATCCCCACCATTACTCCTACTATAACCACCGCTAGCACTACAACCCCCACCACTATTACATACCACAACCCCTACCACTTCTCCTATACTACCACCATGCACCAATAATTTTACAACTCCCACCACCAACACTACATCCCCCACCACCACCATCACCACCACCACCAGGAACTGCCCAATGTCAACACGAGGATTTCTCTCCCAAATGTCAAGGTGAAAGTGCCAGTAAGGGTATAAGGTATAGGAGTGGCTGGGTGAGGTCATGTGTGCCAAAGACAGGTCGGATTAATAGGGGGAAGTTTTGTGTTGGTAAATCTGGAGTAACTGAATCCTCCAAGCTATCCCAGGCAACAGAACACTATTATTTTTGCTCTTCTGGTCCTGTTTCCTAGCATATACTTTGGAGGAATCAAGGCACTCCAATGTACCAAAAACGAATTACCACCTTAAGAGAGAGAGAGAGAGAGAGAGAGAGAGAGAGAGAGAGAGAGAGAGAGAGGTGTGTGTAATAAATTGAAGATCAAAGTGCGGTCTGGACATTAAAAATAAAAATGCATAAGTTGACAGACGAGAGAAGTAAGTACAGTGCGGTAGTTGTGTAATTGATTGCAAAGGTTAATGACTGACTGAAGCAAGAAAAGAGGAACATAACTGAATCAAAATGTGCTTAAATATAGGACTGAACAAATGTATGCACGTCAGCTGAAGAGGAACACATAGATATAGTTGACTGAAGATAGATATATAACAGTAGGACGAGGGAGAAGAGGTGGGATAGCAAACACGAACGAAGGACACAGACGAAAAAGAAGAACATTTCAATAAGTAAATATATGCTTGGGAAGGAACTGAACAAGGTTATATAAACACGAGGGAGAATTAAGGTGCATGTACGAGAGAGGAGGGATAGTCAGCACGAACGAAGGAAACAGACGAAAAAGTAGAACATCTCAAGAAGTGTTTATAAGCTTGGGAAGTAACTAAAAAAATTGTATAAATAGAAACAGTATCCTTGGTTGGGTGGTGGGCGTGGGCGTGGCTGAGGGTGTATGCGTGCTGGGTGGGTGGCTGTGAGTGAGGTGGTGGTGGTGGTGGGGGGGTCAGGATTAAAGTTAGTCACGAGTCTAGGGAAGCTGTCCTTGGCTATCCTAGGGGCGCTATGAATGTTTGTGTATGTGTGTGTGTTCAGTTATGTGCGTAAATGAGAGAGAGAGAGAGAGAGAGAGAGAGAGAGAGAGAGAGAGGAATCATTAAGTTGCCCTTAAATATCTGATCAGAGGAATGTTGAAAATTAAGGGGATATTGCAGTGTTGACAAATCTAAAGCAATAGATTCTTCCAAACTATTCCAAGCAACAGGCCAACATTATTTGTGTTAATCTGGTCCTGTTTCCTGGCATACTATGGAGGAATTAAGGCACTCTAGTGTACCCCTTAAAACGTGAGATTCTTTTGAGAGTAAATTGGTGGGATACTGATTCCTCCAAACTATGCCATGGAGGAAACAGACGCCCTCAATGGTACTAATATATAGGGGATCTGTTTCCTGGCATAGTTTAATTGGAGGAATCACAGACCTTCCAATTCACCAACAAGAGAATTTCCCTTTAATAAACAAATGTCCCCTTGTGATACTCTGTTCCTTCCTTCCTTCCTTCACAGTCCCACTTTCTCCCTCTCTCTCTCTCCTGCCTCGCCCTCAGAACCACAGCCCTTCCCTTCTTTCATTTCCTTATTTATATTATCGTTTCTCAGGACTCATTTTATTTTCCGCCTGCATGTACTACTTTTTCGTCGTCCTCGGTAGTCGATTGAGCAAGGTATTGTTGTAGACGTCATATGTGTGTGTGTGTGTGTGTGTGTGTAAATGGAAGAGACAGTAAGGAGATGTGTGTGTGTGTGTGTGTGTGAAATAGTTTTACATATATATGTAATGAATGAGAGTAAAATGTGGGTGCCACTGACCTGAGCATAACCACCTCCACTTTCTATTATATATATATATAGGCCTACATAAACAACGCCATGCAGCTGTTACGTGTAAATCGACGTCATTCCTTAATAATAATAATAATAATAATAATAATGATTGGGAGTTGAGATTGGGAGTGTAAATCGACGTCATTCCTTCATAATAATAATAATAATAATAATAATAATTGTGAGTTGAGATCAAACCACGCACGTACTGGCTAAAAGATTAAAAGTATATATTATGCTAAGCCTATACTGAGGGAATTAACCTGTTCACCTTGGGTCCCACCTGATCATCGCCATAACCTCTTAGCTAGATATTTCCGGTCTCACACCACGCCAACAACATCGACAAGCCAAGACACAACATCATATCGTCGTCGTGTTCGTAACATTTTTTTTACATGATTACAAATGTGAAATTGTATACTCGTTTTTTTTTTTTTTTTTTTATGTAAGTTGGGTGTGAACATTACGTCAGGCTAAGTTCAGTACATTTAAACAATACAATTTATATCATATGCTTAATTAATTAAAGTGAAGCGTTGGTGTGTGTGGAAATCGAATGGCCATGATTAATTAATTATTATTCTGTTATTTGTCTTGTATAAAAAAAAATATATAGGCTATCACAGTCATCGAAATATAAGTAAGATATCGAGGTTTGACATCTGTTAAAAAAACTGGGAAACATCAGAGCATCGTCTTTACATATCCTTTAATAATTATAAACCTCCTCCGTGGATGTAAAATAACTAAAAATTACACTCCTATCAATACGTACAGTCTTATTAAATGTATAGCGTATCTGGCAACTCAACAACACACACACACACATGACGTCACCTCCACCAGCACCAGCAGCAGCGTTGAGGTTACTTTCACTTTGGGGCCATTTTCTGAGGCGAGTTGGAGGGTCATTCATACAACCAAAGCTGCTACACCTCCCACGTCCCCCATCTCTCTCCCTCGTCGCCAGTCTGTGAACAAGGATAACATAATAATTTGGTGTTTGTTTAGACGACGGCTGATCCCTCGGTTGGATACATTTTCCCCGCCTATTTTTCCCGTCTTATTATTTTTCCCTCTTCGGTTGGATATATTATTTCCCCGTCTATTTTACTCTTTTATTTTTCCGTCATCCACCTCCATCGATCGTCACCATGAAAGCCTGGGTGAGTAAGGAAGTCTACCTACCATTCTGTTATCTAAATAATTATTTTTCTTTTTACCCAAGTGCATGCAGAACAAAAAAATAATATAATAATAATAACTACAACAAATAATAATGACACCCCGATATCTTGTTGTTATTTAAGGGGATAATAGTATACTTTTGATAGATTGGAGTGCCTTGATTCCTCCAAAGTATCCCAGGAAACAGAGCCAGATGAAGAAAAATAATGGTGTCCTACTAGTGCCTGGAATAGTTTGGAGGAATCATTTGCTCCTGATTTACCTACTACCCAAAACAATGTGCTTAATGTGGTCGGAAGGGTTTAGGTATCACTGAGCAATGTGGTTCTGCGATTCTCTGGTCTCATACTTTTCTCGTCTCTGTGTCTGTGTATATTTAGGATGCAAAATTATACCCTGTCTCCAAAGCCTCATATACATACTTCTCTCGTGTCTGTGTATATTTAGGATGCAAAATTTTACCCTGTCTTCCAAAGCCTCATACTTTTCTCGTCTCTGTATATTTAGATGCAAAATTACCCTCTGTCTCCAAAGCCTAATACTTTTCTCGTCTCTGTATAATATTATTTAGGACGCAAAATTACCCTCTGTCTCCAAAGTATACAAGTTAACTGTGTTCACTCCCGCTTTTTTCAGGGTTAATTTTGTCCAAAGAGCCCATGAGTGTAGCGTTACTCCAGAACGTGACTGTACATAATATTATTTCCAAAAGGGTTACAAAAAGGGAGAGAGAGAGAGAGAGAGGGGGAGGGAGAAGGGAGTGGTCAAGTGAGCGAGGGAGAGGGGTGTAAAGTGAGTGAGGGAGAGGGGTGTAAAGTGAGTGAGGGAGAGGGGTGTAAAGTGAGTGAGGGAGAGGTGTGTACAAGTGAGGGAGAGGGGTGTACAAGTGAGTGAGGGAGAGGGGTGTAAAGTGAGTGAGGGAGAGGGGTGTACAAGTGAGTGAGGGAGAGGGGTGTACAAGTGAGGGAGAGGGGTGTACAAGTGAATGAGGGAGGGAGTGTACAAGTGAGAGAGGGAGAGGGGTGTAAAGTGAGTGAAGGAGAGGGGTGTAAAGTGAGTGAGGGAGAGGGGTGTACAAGGGAGAGAGGGAGAGGGGTGTACAAGGGAGTGAGGGAGAGGGAGGGGGAGGGAGTGTACAAGTGAGTGAGGGAGAGGGGTGTAAAGTGAGTGAGGGAGAGGGAGGGAGTGTACAAGTGAGTGAGGGAGAGGGGTGTACAGGCGAGGGAGTGTATAAGTGAGTGAGGGAGAGGGAGTGGTGTGTACAGGTGAGGGAGAGGGGTATACAAGTGAGGGAGAGGGGTGTACAGGTGAGGGAGGGGGTATACAGGTGGGGGGACATGAGGGGGGAGGAGGGGGGGGGTAGTATACAATGGTCACCTGCCAAGTCAATCAACACATTCATTAGTTTACGGGGTCATCAGGTTGTCTCTATGTCTGTCTGTATGTCTGTCTGTTTCTGTCTGTCTGTTTGTTTGTCTACCTCTCTGTCTGTATGTCTGTCTGTTTCTGTCTGTCTGTTTGTCTGTCTACCTCTCTGTCTGTCTCTGTTTGTCTCTGTCTGCCTCTCTGTTTGTCTCTATATAGTCTACCTCTCTCTATATCTGTCTGTCTGTCTCTGTTTGTCTCTGTCTGCCTCTTTGTCTGTTTGTCTGCCTCTGTCTCTGTTTGTCTCTATGTCTGCCTCTCTGTCTGTCTGTTTCTGTCTGTCAGTCTTTCTGTCTGTCTACCTCACAAGTATGGACAGTCGCCAGCAAAACACATACTCAGCATATAAAAAAAAAAACACACACACACACACAAGCTTAAGAACTCTGCGTCGTATTGTATAGCGAAGCAGCAGCAGGCCTACCAACATTACCAAAGTTTATCAAGTTGTTGTTGTTGTTTTGTTTGTGTTTATGTTGTTGTTGTTGTAGCCCCTGAGGATCTAAATACCAATACGTCGGTACTTAAAATCATACAACAACACTCATTTCCACACACACACACACACACACACACATACACAGGGTACAATATATTTTTTTAATTATTATTATTATTATTTTCACTTCACATTCCTTGCTTCGCCTCCCACCACCACCACCACAACATCCACCAACACCACCACCGTTCCACTCACAACTCCACCCAACCTTCAACGGGACCAGTTATTAGTAATGATGATCGTTTGTTTGTTTGTTTGTTTGTGGTTTGCTGTTGTTTGTGTAGTTGTTGTTGTTGTTGTTGGTGGCGGTGGTGGTTGTTGTTGTTATTATATTACGTTAATGTTGTACTGGTAACGTCTTTAATTTTATTGTTATTTTGTGCTTGCTATCATTATTACTGCTGTTGTTGTTATTACTTTTGTTGTTATTATTGTTGTTGTTATTGTAGTGGTGTCAATGGTAATAATATTGTGTGTAGTGTGTCCTACCTTGGTGATAAATCTGGAGCAACTGATTGATTCCTCCAAATTATTCCAAGCAACAGGCCACCATTATTTCTGTTCATCTTGTCCCATTTCCTGGCATACTTTGGAGGAATCAAGACACTCCAATTAGTTATCTCACATAGCCTACCCACTCCCTCATTCCACTACTCATTCCACTACTTTCAACATCCCTCCCTAACCTCACTCCCCTATCCTATCCTAACCTAACCTATCCTCATTCATAACTTTCCCACATCTCTCCCTAACCTCACTCCCCTATCCTATCCTAACCTAACCTATCCTCATTCATAACTTTCCCACATCTCTCCCTAACCTCACTCCCCTAACCTAACCTAACCTCATTCATAACTTTCAACATCCCACCCTGACCTCACTCCCCTAACCCTTAACCTAACCTCACTCTTATAACTTTCCACATCTCTCCCTAACCTCACTCCCCTAACCTAACCTAACCTCACTCATATAACTTTCAACATCCCTCCCTAACCTCACTCCCCTAAATTAACCTAACCTAACCTAACTTTACTCATAACTCTCCACTTCCCACCTTGACCTCATGCACTCCCCAAACCCCTAACCTAACCTAACCTAACCTCTCATAACTCCTACTCCCATTTACCCATTTGACTTTCATACTCCTAATTAATATCATGGTATGAATAAGGGAAAAAGAGAAAAACAATTATGAGTAACTTATGTGGTATGGCTTTTATGAGTGACTTATGTGGTTGTATAGGTGAGGGAGAGAATATTTAATGAGTAACTTATGTGTATGGTATACGTGACTTTTATGAGTGACTGATGTGATAGTATGGGTGAGGGAGGGCTACAAATTCTTATGATATGGGTGAGGGAGGAGTACAAATTTTTTTGAGTGACTGATATGGCTGTATGGGTGAGGGAGGGGTACAAATTTTTATGACTGGCTGTACACACACCTTTCCTCATCCTCCTTCAAGGCCTCGTACAGTATAATATGGCCACGAGCAACGGGATCTGAACCAGTAAGTAAGTATTAAGTCCTTCCAGTACAATAAAACCAACCTTCACACACACACAGCGGAGTAAAACCACCCTTCACAGCACCATTCAACACACCCACACACACACACACGTACAACACAGTAATATAGGCCTACCAGCCTTTACAGCACCGTTCAACACCCACACACAGAACAGTAATACCATCCTTTACATACACACACACACACACACACACACTGTACAGTAATACCATCCTTTACACACACACACACACACACACACACACAGCAAT
This sequence comes from Petrolisthes cinctipes, assembly GCA_033782935.1. Lineage (NCBI taxonomy): Eukaryota > Metazoa > Arthropoda > Malacostraca > Decapoda > Porcellanidae > Petrolisthes > Petrolisthes cinctipes. Next base: position 60,559 of record JAWQEG010003975.1, on the reverse strand, counting down.
ACCATCCTTCACAGCACCGTTCAACAGAGAGAGAGAGAGAGAGAGAGAGAGAGAAAGGGTAAAGATTTACTGGCAATAGTAATCACAGAAAAGGAAAACAGATTTTTCCCTTTTTCCGATAATCCATTTTTCACTGTTTTTACCTATTGAAATAAAAGAACGGCAGTGCATTTTGATCAAGTTTAACCCCCCCACCCTATACTTCAACAGATATAGAGGGAAATAATAGATTATCAAGAAAATAAAATAAAAGTTGGGGATATTGCGTTTTCCATTTCTGTGGCTCAATTTAAACTTTACAGATTTAATGAACATATACAGAAAGGCCATAGAAAAGAGGAAATATTTGAGGTGCACAGTGTAACGACTTTCCCAAAAATCCTCCGTCACCACCACCACCACCACCACCACAGGTCACTTACCTCGCCATCACTTTCACTCTCTCTCTCTCTACACACACACACACACACAGTCACACACACAAACAATGTATGAATGCAGACAATACCGATTCATACTGGAGGCGCAGTCAATAGCAGTTCCTTTCCCTCTCCCATATAGATTTTCGAACCGATCCGATGGTTCATGGAATGGAGGTTCTTACAAAACTGTCTTCTATTCTATGATTTCTATCACTTCTATATATGACATCATTGACATGTGCCGTCATGTGTGACATTGTGTGTGCAGTTGTTTATGTATTCAGGTTTGGTACGGTACGGTTTCTTGCATGGAGGTGATATTACCTTCATAGTTTATGGCTTGTAAAATACGAAAAGACGTTTATTATTATTATTATTATTATTATTATTATTATTATTACCCTAAACTCCAGACTGACTCTCGTTTACTCTTCTGCAGCACATACTTCTGTTGGTCTCTGTCCTTCTGTCCTGCCTCAGCCTCACCTACACTGCAGCATTCCCGGAGAAGCTGCAGCAAGAGGAGGGAGAGTATAGGGAGGAGGAGATAGATGAGGAGGAAGAAGAAAAGCGCCCCTACAGTTTCGCCTGGACCGCCGCCAGACACTACAATGGGGCACCAGATAGAGAACAGCAGGAGTCGAGGGGCCAGGATGGCGTTACCAGGGGCGTCTTCAGGTGAGGATATGAGGAATTAAGCCGGGGTGGGAGGGTGTTTGAATGACTGAGGCTATTAAACTACAGAGTAGGCTACTGATAACCTGGGTGAGGGGTACGTTTAAATGACGAACTATAGAGAACTAACAATTAACATATCTTCATGGCAACTTAGAGTACACATGAATTATCCCAAAATGACAACCATGTAGATAGTACCCAGAATAACACTAGTTACATAGTATCCAGACATAACAGACTGTACAGTGCGTGTATGTGGTGGTTCCTTAAGACCTTACGAGCAGTTACATATTTTTCATCAATTTAACTTCCTTCTGTGGATGATGATTTGTACTTACAATGTATTTACACTATTTACACTTTTTTTTAGGTATGTCGACCCACGCCACCAAGTTCAGGAGATCGTGTACTACTCTGACGATGAAGGGTTCCACGTGGACGCCTCCAACCTTCCCCAGGACACCGTGGCCGTACAGAGTGCCAAGTCCCGCCACACCGCACTATTTGAGAAGATCCGCCAAGAGCATCTGCGCATTGCGGCCGAGAGAGGACAGCTGGAGTCACGAGAAAACTATGACACGACACATTACAACGAGTAATTCCAGACATTGCATCGAAAATAATAGAGTCCACATAACAACAGATTGGGACATGAGCACCAACTTTCGCTTTGTTTTACCCATATGACGTCACGTAAATTAGGGAGGAGGGGAGACAGTCAATCACATATGGAGATAATAACGCTGAGTGACGTAAATTGCAACAGGAACCCGTTCTTGTCAGTGATTTTCCCGACCTGTTGTTTATAATGATGGACTTTACCCTTGCGGTTGTCACATACAGTATATGTCTGTTAATTTTATGTCTGGAGTTAGTCTAATTAAGCCTTTACAAACTCTTGATGTAGCCAGAAAATTGGAGGTTACTGGGCCTTTCAAACATTGCCAAGAAACACCACATATATTAAGGTTAAAGGAGTTTGTTTCATAGCATAGCCAAGAGGAATCAAAAGCCTCCAATTCTCGTACAAGATCACAGAAACGTACCTTTTTAAAACTATTGCTGTAAGCTATAATCTGTGAGTAGCTAGATTATTACATAAAGAGTTAATTGTTGACAGGTATATAGATGTAACGTAAGAGTAATTAACGCTATTTATATCCACACTCTGTATTTATAGCAAACATTTTTCATGGCAGACCTTCATAAAACTGCAACAATAATCCACATACGAGTTTTTGTTCTAGTCAAAATTTCAGCTAGACTGCCTTCGGACCCGTGCCACCCTTTTTCATTTCTTCAACTGAACCTCCTTTCCTTCTATTGCCTTCGTGCTTGCTATCCGTTCTCTCTCTATCTCCTTTCTCATATGCTACTGGGTTTAATCTATAGTATACTCTCTTCCTCTTCAATTCATTCATTTGGTGGAGGCTATCATGCGCATCAATTGAATTTGGCTTTTAAGAGAATACACATATAATTATAACCCTTTGTGTTGCGAGGTCATTCATGGCCCAACGACAGAAGAAGAATTTCGTCATTCATTCATTCATTCACACCATATGCTGATTTCGCTTATTGAAATTGTACGCTCATTTCGTGCAGTAAACATTAAAATTGATTAAAACCACTCTTTTGTTTGTTATTTATTTATTTACTATCCTTTACTGTGATTTGTCTCCATGTAATTTGTATTTCTTATTTCCTCACGTACTCCGCTCAGAAATTCACCACCAGCTTGAAAAAAAAAACTTAAATCCACTGAGCTATGGTGGCTGACATATATAGAAAGAAATAAAAAAATAATTTGTCTATATTTCATTAGAAACACACAAGCAATTAATATGTTGTTAATAAATGGGTTTTAAAAAATCAAACTTTCCCGCTCATTTCAGGAAGGAGCAGGTGCCATGCTAGTTGTACAGATAGAGGTTATTTTTTCTCAATTTATTGGCTCCTAATGCAAGTATAACAGGTAGATGATGTGCATGTGTACCGAAATTAAAGTTTAAAAGGGTATATCAATAATTAGTAACATTTTATAAGCATATAATAATTATTTTGCCGCCTTTTTTGTTTAATTTGGCGGGCTGATCATTGGGCGCCAAGAGCACCACCGGCGCCGGATTACGAGGCAACGTTTGTGTCACGGCTCCAGGGCACACTCGCTCATTTATTTGGCTCTTTTACTGGTTTATACTTCTTAACAGTGGATTGTACTTAGAAAACATAGTTGTGGGCTTTGGTTAATATAGTCATTTGGGACATAGAGTACCAATTGCAGCCAAAAATGAAGGTCAAGTTACTGGTAGCTCTGGAGATTAAAAATTTCAAAAGTTTCCGAGGGGTTAACCGAATTGATCACCTGCAACCCTTCAATGCCGTCATAGGAGCTAATGGAACTGGTAAGTCCACTCATAATAATGTAGTTATTTTGTATATTTATGTCATTTTTATAAAACCACAGGGAGGTAAGTACGTACGACCCCCTGTAACCATAGTTATATATTGTGGCCCCCAATCGCCCTTTCCATATACGTTAACTAAAGTTAGAATTTATCGGTCAATACTTGTGAATACTTTTCTTGGTATTTATTGAAAGAATTACCGTTTTGTAGCAGTGTTGCCAGATCCGGCTAGGTCCCAGTACTTTGGCCTGGTCATTTTCTGTACTTTACTACGGTTATTTCCCGGTAGTTTGCCCAGGTTAGGTTCCGGTAGTCTGCCCAGGTTAGGTCCCGGTAGTCTGATGCGGTCTAGGTTAGGTTAGGTTAGGTCAGGTAATGTCAGGCTAATTTCAAAATGCCCCATTTGAATATGCCCTATCTTGGAAATGGGGCATTTGCGGAGAAAATACCATAGAAGAAAATAGTCTTAGAATGGTCTAAATAAGTGGGTAATGAAGGTAGAAAAACCGTACACAATAACGGTAATTCATTCAATATTTACCCTTTTCTTTAGCATTCCCATAATACCAACAGAAAAGTTAAAAGCCACGAACACCTGTACCTGCTCCATTTTTTTTTTTTTTTTTTTTTCGTGGGGTAATTGTTAACGATAATGTTCATGTAATGTTAATTTGTAATGACCGTAATGCTTTTCGTCCAGTAACTCCTATTTAACAAAATTTTTTCAGGGTATACATTCATCATGTAACGTTAGGGTAAGTTAGCATTCCAAGGTTTGTGGTATAAATGTGAAAACACTGGTACTCAGAATAAAAATAAACATAGTTTCTGGCATTAGTGTTCTGGTAAGTAGGTCAAGTATATATAAGAAATTATGTTAAGGAGATAATTCACTTTTGTTACATTGGAGTGCCTTGATTCCTCCCAAGGAAACAGGACTAAATGAACTAAAATAATGGTGTTCTGTTGCTTCGAATAGTTTGAAGGAATCATTTGCTCCAGATTTACCAACACTATACTTCCCCTTAAGTACAATATTGTTGGTGGTAAATTTGGAGCACTGATTCCTCCAAACTATTCCAAGTAACAGGATATTATTGTATTAATTCATTGGTTTTATTTCCTGGAATACTTTGGAGGAATCAAGACACTCCAATGTACCAAATGTAGATACTGTACTCCTAAATGTCATAAGAATTGTCACCTTACTTCAGGCAAATCAAACTTCATGGACGCCATCTCATTTGTGATTGGGGTGAAGAAGTCAAATTTGAGAGTGAGACGGGTGAGTGACCTCCTCCACGGGGCATCCACTGGGCAGCCCGTCTCACAGTCTGCATATGTCACTGCGGTGCTGGAGCTGGAGGATGGCTCCGAGATATGCTTTACCCGCATCATCGAGGGTTCCACCATCCACCACAAGATCAGCGACAGGGTATTGTAGAACAGGGAAACTTTGGCCATTTTTTAGAGTTTTTAAAAGTTAACTCAATGTAGAATTGTTTAATGTAAGCCCTATTGGAATCAATATTTAGTCAGGACCAATGGTAATTTTATTCATATTTACCCATGAACTTGTTGTAATATTGGACAGGACACAGGCAAAATTATGATTCGATTGCTTAATGCAGCCTCTCTATGGTTGATGTTTTCATTTAGAATTTTCAGTCCTCTCTCTGTCATAAAACAATTATGCTATGGCTGACCTTGTACTTTTTCAGACGGTGAACCAGACCACATACTTGTTGGAGCTACAGAAACTTGGCATCAATTACAAAGGCAGGAACTTCCTTGTGTTCCAGGGTGAAATAGAGTCCATTGCCCTTCAGAATGCCAAGGAAACAACTGCAATGTTTGAGGAAGTTTGTGGGTAGGTTTCCACAAGGTAGAAAACTTATGCTTGTGAATTAAGGAAATATTTTAAAATTAATAACAAGTTTTACCACCAGTTGTTGTTTGTCATGTGTCTCTTCTTTATCTTTCAGCTGCTCCCATTAGGAATTTCCACGGGATCACGCGTCTCCACCTTACTCTATCTTCTTTTGTTACCCCAGTACCTGCATGTCCTCCACTGCATTCATAAACCTTCTCTTGGGTCTTCCCCTCTTCCTGCCTAGTGGATCCATCTCCATCCTCCTCCTCCACACATACTCCACATCCCTACTCTGTACATGGCCAAACCACCTCAATCTTGTCTCTAGCTTTGTTCCCAAACTGAAGTAATTATGCTGTCCTTCTAATATTATACTACTTTCTAATTCTGTCCAGTCTCATCATTCTCAATGAAAAACACATCTGCAATTCTGCTACCTCCCACTCTGCCTCCTGTCTTTGTGTCATTGGTACTGTCTCCATACCATACAATATGGCTGGCCTCACTACAATCTTAATGACTTTCCCTTTCATATTGCAGAAACCCTTCTGTCACAGATCACTCCTGTCATCCACTCCATACTGCTTGCACTTTCCTCTTTACTTATCTACCACACTCCATTTCTCAGTAGTTTATACAGTTGACCCCAAGTATTTGAATTATTTAACATTTGCTACCTCTACATCTTGGAACTGCACTGATCCTCAGCCATTTCTCTCATTTACACACAAGTACAGTACTTAGTTTTGCTCCTGGAAATGTGTTTTACCATCCACAGCTCTGGTGCCCTGAAAGAGGAGTATGACCGCAAAAAGGCTGAGATGTTAGCAGCAGAAGTAGAAATTAAGTCCTTAGTCCAGAAGAAAAAGGATGCAAAAAAGCAGTGCAAAGAACTTGAGGAGTGCTATGTGGAAGTTGAATATTTCCAGAAGTTAAAGGAAGAACATGTAAGTTTTATTGTCTTTCATTTTGAACAAAGGTACAATAGCTTGTTCCAGTCTACAGTTTATATTTTCTGGCAAGTTATTATTGACAAGTAATGTCGCTGGAACATACACCTTACCTCAAAACAAGTTTTTTTCCACCATTTTATGATGTCTATTTGATGTTAAATATTCAATGAATTGTGCTTACAGCGGGAGAAGCAGGTTGAGCTGAACCTCTTCAGTTTGTTTTACATTAAAAAATATGTAGAGGAAACTGGAAACAAAGTGGAAGAGAAACGAGAAGATTTGCGGAATCTGAAGGTTAAATGTGAGAAAGCAGAGAAAGTGTTAAAAGAAAAGAAGATAGAGAAGACAAACCTTTCCCTTGACATGAACAGCAGTGAGAAGACAATACGGGAAATGGTAAGTTATATACCTGTAAAAAGCATAAGCTACATGTATACCTAATGCTTAAGCAATATATTAACCATCAACCAAACTTACTACTGTAGTCTGGCTCACTTTTTCACAATTTCTATAGTGTGGCCATATGGAAATATTTATTAATTTATTTGCAGGACCAATGTATAACCAGGAAGGAAATGTAAAGTATGTTATGTTTGTAGGAACCAGAGATGAAGAAGAAGCGTATTTCATTGATCAAAGTGAAGGAGCAAGTAAATGAACTGAAGAAGAGGTTGGACAGTTCCTGCAAATCTTTAACCAAGGCCATTGAAGCTAACAGTGCACACATGGAAGACATCAAGGAGCTGGAGAGTGAGTTGCAGGAGGTAGAGGAAAAGAAAGCTCAGTTTGAGAACCAAGTCTCACAGGACTTACAGGCTGAGGGTAAGTTAAGTCTGGAAGGTAGTTATTTTCCTTTCAGTGGTTTAAATTTAGAAGGATTTTCTAATATTGGTGAGGCTAATCATTCCTCTATGCCACAGAAAAGAAAATATATTCTGGGGTTGTTTTGGGCAGAGTTTGGAGGAATCATTGCATTGGCCTCCAGTTTGTTGACATCGTAACTGACCTTGTACTTTATATTTCAGGAAAGAGCATTGAGCTGGAAGAGGGACAGTTTAGGGAGTATCAGCAGCTCAAGCACACTGCCACTATCAATGCCGCTCAGTACCAACAAGAACTAGACTCCATCAAGCGTAAGCAGAAGTTGCACCAAGACCGGTTGGGCAATGCTCAGCGCCAGATCTCTGAGACACAGAGCAAACTGAACCTGAAGGGTGAAGAACTCCGTCTGGCAGAGAAGAGGTGCCAGAATCTTTCAGAACTTATCAAAGAGACTGAAACCTGTCTTAATGAAAAGCAGAGAGAGAAAAAGGTACAGTATACCACACTTACCTAGGATATGTTGCCTTGAGATTGAAGATAGTTGTTTGACATAGGTCAGTGAAAGACAACCTGTGTAATCTAGCAAGCATGTTTTTTTCTTAAGTGTAAGGTTATCAAACCAGGCAATTTCAGATTAGTATTATACTCTATACCTTTGCAAGGAATTAAGATCCTATTGAATCTTGTATTTTCAAGTATAGTAGTATATACTGTACTACTTTTGAACCAGCTTATTATGTAGATTAGTACTGAACATGATTTCAGTGAATATATGAAAGGAAAGGATGAAGGTTCATGTTGTTAAGAGAAGCAGCAGGACAACTCCGAGATTGTTTGACCATAGCAACTCCTTTAAGGGATACAACATTAGGTAATAAATAGATAAAATATGAAATCCGGTATGTCATCTGGTGTTGTGCATACTGTATGTACAGGATCTGGAGTCTGAGGTGAGGGGGCGCAGAGAGGGGATGGAAAACATCCACAAGCAGCTGGAAAGTGTGATATGCCAACTGGGTAATGCCAGGGTTGATGAGGAAGAAGATGCCTTCAAAAAGAGGCAACGTGAGATTGTGGAGAAGCTAAAGCAGTTTTTCCCTGGGGTTTATGATCGTTTGCTCAACATGTGTCAGCCCATCCATAACAGGTTTGTGTTTTTGTCCACTAAAATCTTCTGTTGTTTTCCTGGTTTTCAATGGTATGGGGATAAGAATAGGATGGACAGATAGAATATTGAGGAAGATTTATATCAGAGGAAGAAGAAAAACTTATTCCAGAAATTGTCTATACATGTACTATGGATTTACTATAGATAAGGAAGAATAATAGAACAAGTTTGAAATTATCAGGACGTATTATTTTATGACTATCGACAAACTATGTTGTTGATTTATTAATACCGTTTTTGTTATCCTCAGGTACAACATAGCTGTCACCACAGTTATGGGAAAATATATGGAGACCATAGTTGTTGATAATGAAAGAACAGCAAAGCGATGTATTCAGTACCTGAATGAGCAGAGACTTGGCCGGGAATCCTTCATGCCCATAAAGGATATTGAAGTGAAGCCTCTTAAAGAACGCCTTCGATGCATCAAGGACCCCAAAAACACCAAACTCTTATATGACGTCTTGCGTTTTAACCTGCCAGAGATCAAGAGAGCTGTGTTATTCTCTACAGGAAACACACTAGTGTGTGAAACTGCAGAAGATGCATCCATAATTGCCAATGGCAATTATAACTGTGATGTTGTTGCTCTTGATGGCACAAGGTTTCATAAAAATGGTTCCATATCTGGAGGGATGTTGGATCTGGTCAAGAAAGCCAGAAAGTGGGGTGAAAAACATTTGTCCCACTTACAGGCCTCAAAAGTAAAGCTGATAGAAGAGCTGAGACAGATTAGGCTGCAGTCAAATAAGGAATCAGAGTTGACAAGAGTAGAATCTAAATTATCCGGCATTGAACTCAAACTCAAGTATTCCAAGGTAGATAAGGCATCTTTAACAGAAACTATTGCTCAGCTGAGGATGGATATAACCAAACTGAATGAGGAACTGAATTCAGCAAAACTTCAAGCACACGACATAGAAGAAACATTGTCGGAGCGTGAGGATCATTTGAAGGACATAGAAGAAAATATTAAATCAGTGGAAGATGAGGTGTTTGCTGACTTTTGTGAGTCCATTGGTGTGGATAACATCAGACAATATGAAGTACAACATCTGCAGGCCAAAGCTGATGTTGCCCATAAAAGTCTTGAATATGAAGCACAAAAAAACCGCATCCTAAACCAGCTTGTATATGAGAAGTCTCGTGAGACCCAAAACACTGTAGCGCGGTGGGAGAAAATTGTAAAAGACGGTGAGGAAGCGCTAGAGCAGGCTAAGCAGGCAGAGCAGAAGCAGGTTAGTGTTGTACATGTATTGTACAAATACTTGGCATATTTTCAGTCAATACATGGTTAATTTATACATACATGTATAAACTTATTAATTAAAGAATAGTGATTAATAATTTAGAAAACAATGTAGACTTTGTTTTTGTACTGTTTACATGGGTTTCTAAGGAGTCTGCAATGATTATTTGTATTTACATTCTGACTACCAAGTTTTCAAAATATTCATAATGTAACATACCGGTATGGCAGTTGATTAACTGCAGTCTACCTAACACTGTAAATTGATACCAACAGATCCGAGAAACTGATAAAGCTATGAAAGACTTGGAGAAGAAGCGTTCAGAACACCAGACGAAAAAGACTGAGGTGGAGAGTAAGGAAAAGGAGATGAAGAAGTGTCACGATGAGGTGGATGCCATTACTAAGGACATCATGCAAGGACAAAGAAAGATAATAACTATGCAACACAAGATGCAAGAGAAGAAACTAGAAAGGTAGAACTAGAGCAGTTTACTAGTAATTATCCGTCAGTAGCTCTTGATACCTCATTAATAGGAATTCCTATTATGGGGTCACCAGCCCAGTGCAACAGTGCCATTTCATTCCATGTCTTGAGCTAAGATAGAATGCACATAACCTCGATAGGTTTCCTGGCCTCTGTAGGCCAAGCCATGCCTATTATTGCACCTTCCACTTTAACAGCCTTTAAAGCTTAGATTGGTAGAATGCATTACAATACTTTAATTTCAATATCTACAGTTGGTTTGACTAAAAGATGCAAAAAATCAGCTAATGTTATATTAAACACAAATCTGTATTTTTCATCATAATATCTGCCTGTTTCAGACACTCCATCATAATGCAGTGTAAGATGCATGACTTGTTGCTGTCCATGAAACGGGGAAACAGGGAGGACATAGAAGTCAATTCTACTGATGCAACAGTAACCACACTGGAATATTCGTCAGGCTTGGCCTCTGAGGTAAATAAAGTGAACATTAAGTGTAGTGAGTGGACAGAAGTTTGTGTTGTGTGTTATCTAAATGACCCAAACACCAATCCTCACTTGTCTGAACTGTTTTGATGAGTTAATAAAGAAACTGTTGGGTCATTCATTTTGTGTCAAATTTATCACAATCCTTTTTCAAGCACATTATACTAAAATTCTAGTATATTTGAATACAGTAGATGGGTAGTGCAGACGGGCAAATTTTGTCCATAGAAATAGTGATTGATGACTGCATTGTAATTCTTGTAGTTAAACAGTATTAGACTAGGCCAGGTTTATGCCATTAATCCTAAGTCATAAAGTCTGGCTAAAGTGGTTGAATGTTGCAGGAGGTGTATGAGAGGGAGGCCAGGATTGAGATAGACTTCAAAAAATTATCAAAGGCACTCAGGAAGCTCAGCAGTATGGATGATGTCAACATTCACCAGAAAAACATGAAGAAGAAGATAGATGATCTACATACAAAGATTATGTTCATTACCAATCAAGTAAGTGTTGCCTTAGGTTTCCTTAATTAATTAATATAGGGTACAGTACAGCGTCGGTACATCTGGAGAAATTGATTCCACCAAATTACTCCAAGAACTGGACACCATTATTATTATTGTTAATCTGGTCCTGTTTCCTGGCATGCTTTGGAAGAATCAAGGCTCTAATGTACCAAAAGTATATTTCCCCTCATGAAAGGTATACAGTACATTGTCGCTCAGTGACGGTCTTGACTTGCATATATCGGTTTGTGAGGATCATCGGCAATAACTTGTATTTTCAGAAAAATTGCTGCTTGCATTATTACTGTGGGAATGATAATACTGTAATCCATTTTCTTTTCTTAAATACTGTATAACTGTTTCTATGATACATGCTACAGTTAGCCTGCAGGTTTTCTCGTCTTGTTTTTATTCCTGCACTGTACTATCACAGTTGGCACTTCATTCCTACTACTCCAGATCATAAAGTGCTATACAGTATTTCATTTCTGCAATTTACAGTATACCTGTACTGTCTGAAATTCATAATGGCCAATTTTATCTTTCCACAGGGTGTTGACATGAAGATAAAGCAACGTCTAATACTAGCAAAGGAAAACAAACAAGAGATTACAAAAGAACATGACAATGCTCTTAAGAGAATGAAGAAGGCAAGAATGGAATTTGAGAAGACAAAGGGAATTCGCCATCAGCGTTTTATGAAGTTCTTTAACCATGTAGCCGGTGGACTTGATGACATCTATAAGGTGCGTAGAAAATTAATACCTATCCTAGAAGAGCCTTTTATTGACATAATTTTACTACTGGTACTTCAGGTTAGAGGTGAAATATTGTTATTAAGCAGTCATGAATGAAGACCAGGTAAAAAACAACCTTTTTAATGTTGCTTTGGTACTGTTTCAGAATGAGTACAAAAAATGGAACCTAAAGCAAATTATACAAAAATTATATAAAAGCATCACCATGGTGTAGGCTATCCTATTCTTTGCTACCGACTAAACAAGGAACGTGATTAAGAGTTTACTAAACGGAGAAAATGAGTGTATGTTCTATGAGGATTGGCCATCATATGTAGTGCACTACAGCTCTACTTGTATGCCTGCTAGAGGGGAAACTAATCTACTGTATGGTGTTTGATTGTAGCCCATGTAATAAATTATTTAAGTAGTGAAATGCTGTACTGTACTGTACTTTTTCAGGAATAATTTATAATGTTTGATTGTAGTCATTGTATGAAAGTGAATGTAATGAAATACTGTAATATTTCAGGAAATGGTCCAAAGCCCCTCTGCTCAAGCGTTCTTGGTGCCAGCAAACCCAGAGGAACCTTACCTTGATGGCATTTCCTACAGCTGTATACCTGCTGGCAAGAGGTTCCACCCTATGTCCAGCTTCTCTGGTGGTGAGAGGACACTTGCTGCCCTTGCCCTTCTCTTTGGCATCCACAGGTATAGAATGTGATGAAATGTAAAGAAATATCTAATTAATTTACATCATTATGTTGGAAAAGGAAATGGATTAGAGGGATTGGAAGATATGAATGAAGAGAAATAGTTCAAAGGGCTGAAGGAGATTGATTGTCTTGGGACCAAAGGGATGCCTAACCTACATCTCCCATCATTAGCTTTCTTCATCAAGGGGGACTGAATCTCAGAAACACATCAAAGATAAATTTACATCAAAGTGACATACAAAAAAACTTATATATTGCATGATAATAGTGGAATAACAAAGAAAATTAAATAGAAGAGAAGGAAAATCAGAGACAAAATACAGTATGGTAAAATTTTATACCAAATTTGGAGTGAAATAAATCATCTGGGGTTTGTATTTCAGTTACCAGCCATCCCCATTCTTTGTACTGGATGAGATTGATGCCTCTCTTGACAAGACCAACATACAGAAGGTGGTGTCATATATTTTCAAGAAGAAGCAGCATCTGCAGATCATAGTCATTTCTCACAAGGAAGAGTTCTACCAACATGCTGATAGTCTGGTTGGCCTCTGCCTGGATGTAAGTTGATATATATTTTAATTGCAATCCATTTCTTATAACAGAATTGCTTAGTGCTTCTTTATTTGGCTTCATTTCTTAATTTTCTCCTGATTTTTCCATATAGTTCATTCTTCAAGTATCACAGCTAGAGTGTACAATACATTTCATAGTTTTCATCTTTGATTTAAGTTTATTCCAGTGGAGCGTGCAAAATCCATTATATCCTTCTTGCAGCTTGATATTTATTCAAGTATTATATATTTCATATATCAGAATAATTAAAAATTACTTATAATTTTTGTTGTAACATGATATCTGTCATTTATGAATAATTTGAAAATTTCCAATCATATCATCACAAGAGAACTTTTCCTGACCAACAAATATAATCTGGTCCTGAGTATACAAACTTGCCAAATTTGTTAGCAGTTGTTTAAGGTTTAATATTATACTGTATATAACATGAAATATTTCCATAGCCTCCCTGTGAACGCCTAGTGAGCAAGTTCTTCACACTGAACATTGAGCAATTCCCTCTGCGAAGAGATGAGGAATCATTGGACTCCAATGCTACTAAGGTTTGATCTTATTTTCTCATTATAAAGTCTTAAAATTAGTCTTATCACTCTTGAAAGAAGCCTAGTTTATTCAGGATATCGTAATACCCAAACCACTTGTTATAAAGAAAAGTACTATATAAGATTGTGCTTAATACATACTCCTGTTGTAGACCTCCAACACTTACAGTCATTCTTACTACACTGTACAGTAGTCTTGTTGATCTTTAACATAGAGGCTTCCATTTGTCTATGTGTTGAGAGATATTTCCATGAGAGAACAAGGTGTCAATCTATATGAATGAATTATTTATTTAATTTCTACTGTCAGTACTACACCCGAGACAATGCTTTGCTAGGGAATAAGAAACTGCCTGGATAAAAAATAATTGAGTACCTTCAGTGGCAAAAAAAAAAATAAAAACCATTACACTCTATTTCTCCTACAGTGATACTGAGGCCAGCAGCAGGGAAGTACAGGAACCTATAAGAAACATATACCAGTACTTTACTCATGAGGTAGTATTTTTTTTAAGTTCATGAGAAGAGGAACCCCAATACTGTATTTTTATAGTTGATAGCAAAATGGATAATGTATTTTTGTATCTGGCAAAGGAAGATTTTTTTTTTTTTTTTTTTTTTTTTTTTTTTTTTTCTCGCCAAGTAAGGTGTTTAATTAATGGTATAGAAACTACTTTATATATTAAGTTATTACTTTTTCTTTTCTTTCTTTTGTACTTTTTTCATTATGTATTGTAGAGTATTCCATCTGACAATTTTGACAGACCTCGCACAAAATTATGATTTTGGATATTATGTAGGTAAAATAATTTATCTGATTTTGTAAAACTCATTTAGTTCATCATTATAGTTTGTGTATCTCTGCTGGAAATTAGTAATAATATATATCTATGTTCAGTACCTGTAAGCTCAGGCAGCAACTGAAGAAAGTTTCAGAAATTGTTTTATTGTGAATGATTCCATTGTACTATCTTAATACTGTATGTACAGTATAGTATTGTCCATGGACAATCTTTGACATTTGGATAATAGATGAATCTTGTAGATATGGCAGGTTAAGGATACAGATATGAATTTCTAATGGTCAAGTTCCTTCAGTCTTCCTACATTTTCGTTATTCTGAAGAATGTGGAAAGGTGACAAATGGTTACCAAAACATACAGAGATTTTTAGTGTTAAAATTCTTTATTAAAACAAATAGGAGAAAACTAGAGGAATTACTATAGCAGTACAATACAGGAAAGTCTAGAGCACCTATACTATGTTACATGTATATACAGTCGCGGTCAAATATAATCATCCATATAGGGGTAACTCACGTAAGAGCTTGACAGCTTCCCTCTGTTCCTTAGATGATAAACTTTCCAATAAATAGGTTAACTACCATCTTTTAATTTAATACTAGCAGCTACACACTACTTAAAACAATAACATCATATGTGAACTTGAAAACATTAGACAGTAAATTGTTTGAGATACCCATATGTGGATGATTATTATTGATCGCGACTGTACATACTAATGTGGTAGTCCCCATCCCTTGAAAGGGTAAAGTTATTCAGAGTCCTAAGAATCATAATACTGGCCAGGACTTGCCATCTACAAAGGGGTTACCACAAGCCCCACCTCAGAGAGATGTATGGTCAGAACTGGGTACCTAACCACAGTGAGGAGGAGAGCTATCTCATTCACAGTTGTTACAGGTAGAGTGGGAAATTTCCTAGCCACCTTCAGGATATATACTGTATGTAGAATGAGAAGAATACAATAGAGTTATTATGCAACCAAATGGAATGGCACTATGTCTCAATGTTAAAAAATAGCTTTCTTGGATCTGGGAATGAAAATACTGTATACAGTCTACTGGCAAGCAGTGATACAGTATAATAGTAAAAGACCAATAATAATGGAAGACGATTAAAAATTTAGTAATATTTACAGTTATTCTTTTTATATTATTGAGTGTAAAAGTATTATCCTCTCCAGTCTTACTGGACTGACCTCGATGCTTGTCAGTGTATGGCAGAGTTCACACAGGAGTTGGTCATCTAAACTGTGCCCATCGATGGAGGTCACTAATACACTTAAGTGAGCTCGGGCAGATATACTATCCTTATTAGAGCAGCAATTCAATTGAAACCCATGCCCTTAGAAAGATAAACCACGGTATGATACTGTACATTATAATGAATAAGTTTTCTCATGCTGTTACCTGTGATGTTTAACTGGGAGTAATGTCCACATCTTTCTTTCTGCATCCCAATTTGAAGCCGGTGAAAGAAGGACAGAATGGGAAGTACCGAGTCCAAGTTGCTCTGAAAGTAAAGAAATACTGCTAGTGGTGTGGTTTGTGTGTGTTGTATCTACTTCAGACACAAATAATTAAATAGATTTCTAACATCTTTCCTTAAGGAGGACGGATGTAGCCATTACAGTAATAAATTTGTGAGGTAAGCAATTTGGGATATAGAATAAATTTGTTTGGGAAAATAGGTCTAAAAAACATTCACAAACTGAAGAATTTTGACAAGCAATTTCATTGTTTTATTATACTTACAATTTCATAATTTCACATATCTGGAAATAATTAAGTTCTAGTTTTTCATCCTTGGGAACATGTTGGAAATGTATTCCCGTGAAGTAGCAGCACTTTAATACTGTAATCAATAAGTTTACTTTACTGAATGCATACTATTGTCATTTACCTCCTGATATAATTCATTCCAAAGGGCAAGGCATAGACATCATAGTCATTGCCTTTGGATTGATTCTGCTGGGTTTCCGTCTCTATTGATGTGTGGTGTTGAGCTTTCCACTTCACCAGGCCTCGCTCTTCTGCTGTTCCTGTATTGATGGGAGAGAGGATTTGTGAGGCACACACACACTACCACTTGCCTTCACAGTCAGTGTCTTGAACAAATATTAATACTTTCTTATCTTTGCTGAAGATGAGTTGGGGGAAATGTTAAGAAGAGGTGGAGTACTTTGTTGCAGGTGGACAACCCAGGACTGTGAATTTTGTAGTGACCATAACCTTGTTAATAACCAGTGAAATAAAGGGGCAAAGAGATAACACATTACTGAACCATGGAGGCAAAGACTCACCAGGTACTGTGTTATCGAGCAAGAAGCCCAGGAATCCACCAATGAACATGGACGTCTGAAGCAGCACCGTGAGGATCTGGTCCACTGTAGGCTCCCCAGTGTTGATCAGGCCAGGGTTGCTTCCCAAATACTGTTAAAGTGATCATTGTAACAATCAACAAGTCTTGACATTTAACTTAATTTTTTAATTTTTTCTATGTTTTGTATAAAAACCATTCACTGAATAATGCACAGTTGCAGATTAAAGGTTCCTTTCTACAGACACTTCTGAACTTATATTATCAGACACATTCTGAAGCTGAAATTATTTTTATAGTGAAGGATGTATACAGTACTTTTACTTTTTGGTAGAAGCTAAGAATACTATGTGAAAGAGTGTGGCTCATTTCACTGGACATTCTGTCATAATAATCCATCCTCGTTTTCTCTTTTCCTTTCTGTGGATTAGAACTCAACACCTGTAAATGACAGAAGGGGTGTTATGGTGACTTACTTTAGGTATGGCAATGCCCATGAAGAGAGAAAAGCCAAGGACAAAGAGGTTCCTGGAAGAGTTGAGGTCCACATACTGCAACGTGGACAGACCAACTGATGTGATGATGGCAAACATGATACAGAACACTCCGCCCACCACTGGCTCTGGGATGGTCACGAAAGCAGCCCCAACTTTGCCAAGCATTCCAAACACTAACATGATGACGGCACCCGCCTGCACCACACGACGGCTGGCAACCTATATCACACCATAACATTTAGTAACAATATTCCACTTCTTAAGTTCATACTTCACTATGTGAGACAGGTGTAAGGGGATAATATATGTTTGGTAAATTGTAGTGCCTTGATTCTTCCATAGCATATCAAGAACAGGGACCAGGTGAACAAAAATAATGATGGCCTATTGCCTGGAATTGTTTGTAGGAATCAGTTGCTCCAGATTTATAAACACTACTATCCCCATAACTTGTGAGTGGGAAAGTAATGTGGAAAGTTTCCAACAGTATATGTGTTCTGTTCATAGCACTTACCTTTGTGACACCGATGGCTCCAATGTTCTCAGAGTAGGAAGTGGTGCCATTACCTGTCCCCCAGAGGCCAGCCAGGATACACCCGATGCCCTCAATGCCAATACCACGGTTCACGGCGTGGGTCGGAGGGGGCGGCGCTCCTGTGAATCACATCAGAGGGTAAAGTTCTTGACTCTCAATTGTCATATCTATTCATCAGTGTCAATCAAATTTGTAGCATCCAATCAGTCAGCTACAAATAGGGATTGACTGACATCGGAGTCATCTCACAAACTATACTTTGACGCAAGGAAAAGATTATATAGTACTAAGAAACTTGGTTTGAACTTACCACCTATCCTGGCGCAGGCATAGTAGTCCCCAACGCTCTCTACCATGGAGGCCAGAACTCCCGCCAGCATTCCAAACACTCCTGTCGCACTCACTGTCGGTACACCCCACTGACCTGCACCGTGGACGCCATTTTAGTCAACACACGCAGCACGTCATAATCAAAAGTTCTTTATTTTTTTTAATAAGCTGTTTGTTTCATTTCTTCTCCTTGATCGCTTAATTTAAACACATCCAAAATGCGTGTATGTAGCCTACTATTATAGCTATACAGTAAGAATTTCAGAGTTTGAACTTGTTTGTATGTTTGCAACACTGACTGTACCAAAGTGTTTCAGACTCGTTTCGAAGCCGTACGGCGTAGACGATATCCTATTCTTGAAGTACGAATCTATACTATAATTCAAGAGCAGCGCCGAGCCCTTGTCCTTACCATAAACTTACGAACAAACTTTTGCTCAGGAGTGAACTTAACATATATAAGTAGGCCCCTGGCAGGTCTTCTGTCTGACAATAACCATAACACTTACATGGATAGGGGAATCTGAACCAAGGTGTCTCGGCAATGATGTTAAAGGCGAGGTCAGTTCGGGCTTTGCTGTCCTCGCTGAACGTATTGCTTGCCGTCAGTATCCAACACAGAGCCCATGATAGTAAGATGGCTAGCAGGACCTGTGTTTGTCGGGGGAGAAATGCAGAGGTAGGATCGAGTGATTTTTTTTTTTCGGCGACTGCAGAAGTTAGGAGAAAAAGATAGAAATTGATAAAGACTGGGGAAAGCGAGAAAAAAGAAATAGAAAAAGGCAAAATCAGAAGAAAAGAAGTAGAGAAAGGCAAAGGCAGACAAAAAATAAGTAGAGAAATACATAGAGAGGAGAAAAGTAGAGAAGGGTAAGGCAAGGAAGTGAGGAGGAGGTATAAGTAGTCTACAGATGAAGGAAAGCTAAGAAATAGTTAATGGAAATCAACTAAATAAATCTAAATATTAACACAACGAAGCTATGGATAGATAATAGTTACTTAATTTACATAGAATTAAAAACAGGAATCTAATCAGAGAATAAACGTAACACTAACGGTGAAACAGGAAAAGGCAAACTAGTATCACGAAAATATAGAAACACAGCTATTCTATGGGTAATAAGTTTCCACAATTTATTAAAAGTGGAATCTAATCAAAACATAACACTAACGGGAAATAGTTTGAAGACGGGGACCCAGGAAATGCGCACATTAGACTTTTTTGAGCAAATCGGAAAGGGTAAAGGGACGTTCTTCAAGAACTGGGAGAAGAGGATCATCAAAACCATCGTCCTGCAGAAAAAAAATACATATTTATAAAATCTAGGTATTATACAACTTAAAGTAGTTATAATAATAATAATAATAAAAATATATGTATGTATCATCCACAGACTCATTCATTCACGGATACTATACGATAATGTGAAAATGCAATTAAAGTTGCGAAGTGAGTAAAATAAAAAGATAATACCGTTAATTTAAGATGCGGGTTTGATCACGTATAAAAGTTTTATTGTCATAATTATACTCGACGAACTCTTCTGAAATATGTTCTTCTCATCTGTACAATCACGATCAACAGTTCAGTATCAAGTGAATGAAAGTGACTCATACATATACCCATTTGAGTGAATCTTGTGAACCAATATTACAGAAACTAACAGCTATAATTTCTCATCATTATCCATGGTGATATCATTCTAAGGTGTTGAATTAATGTTGATCATGACTGTACATAATGCTTGGTTAGAACACTGAAGCTATTATTTTTTTAAATTAAATGGACTGAACAGTAAGAATGATGATGTGGAACAGTTTCTCATCCTTGCTGTAAAAATGGCATAAATTTAATATAAATTCCAGCCTGGTGCCATATTGTCACGTGTTATGCTGGATCATTAATTCTTGGTGGTAAAATTGGGCTAGAATTTTCTCGGTGTCTTTGGTAATGTAACGTGGAATTAATGTGTAATAAAATGACAAGTAAATCTTTTACATTGTTATCAGTCATACCAGAGAGAGAAAAAAGGTTCCCTCAGAGATCAAAATAAACTCGACCGTACAGAGTGAACAAATAACACTCTGTCTCTTACAAAATAAATACATAGAAAAATGAAAAATATATAAAACAATAAATAAAAATAAAAATTAACAATGATAATAAAAATAATAAGAAAAATAAAAATGAAAATAATAATAATAATAATACAATAAGAACACAATAAAGAAATAATGACATGTGTTGGTGGAGTAATTTTATAATACTCACAGGAAAGAGATGCCCCAGTGAGTACCAGCTTTGTCTGCAGCCACGTCAAAGAGGGAAAGTCCAACCAGAGCCACTGTAGGTGCGATGGCTAGGGGAGTTATCCACGTCAGCAACACACCGATTAAACCTACAACACACAATACATTTTTAAGGAATATCCACACGAATATTAAACCTGCAACACACAACATACAATACATTTTAAAGGAATATCCACACGACTATTAAACTTGCACACACAATACATTTTTAAGAAATATCCACACGACTATTAAACCTACAACACACACACAATACATTTTTAAGAAATATCCACACGACGATTGCTGCACACACAACACTTTTTAGGGAATATCCGCACTACTATTTATTAAACCTGCAAACATACACACAATACATTTTTAAGGAATATCCACATGACGATTAATTAAACCTGCAACACACACACACAATACTGTACATTTTTAGGGAATATCCACACGAAGATTAATTAAACCTCCACACACAACACATTTATAGGGAATATTTAATCTCCAAAGAGGAAAAATAATATACAGTACTGCATAATATAAACCGTTATTGTGTCTGTGTGTGTGTGTGTGTATGTTGCTATGATATTGTGTGGCCAGGGTTACTAAAATGGTGGGAACGTGATGGATGGTTAGAGGAAAATAGAAGAGCAAATACTGTAGTAAGTTATCTCATCCCAAGTTTACAAGCACTCGGCCACGGCCTTCTTAATTAAGAAGGCCGTGACTCGGCTGACTCTCTCTCTCTCTCTCTCTCTTCCCGTCGTTCCCCGTTTCCTTTTCTCCCTCATGTCTCGTCTACTTCCTCTTATCTCTCTCTCTCTCTGTGTGGTGGGAAGTATAGTCAGGTTTCGACTTGTTCAATAGTTTCCCGTCTGCGTAATATAACCTGTCTGTCCTTTCCACCAGTACTATAATAACTAACTCTTTGGAATTAATGATGGAGTCTCCCATATTAATTAGGCCTACCTGTGAATCCAATGAGGACCTGGAAGAGACCTGAGACGGCAATAGCGCCCTGGACCTCACGCATGCGCACCTGCCACACCTCCTCCCTCTCTCCGTCAGTCATATTGGCCAGGGGGAGTTGATCACAGGTGGGGAAGCTGGTGGTGAGGATGGCAATGGTGGGCACGAGGAAGCTGAATGTACCTCCCTGGACGATGGGCAGTCTAGAAACAGAAAAAAAAATAAAATAAAAAATAAAAATAATAATAATAATAATAAAAAAAAAAAAAAAAAAAAATAACTAAAATAAATAAAAATACTAATAATAATAATAATGAATGTACCTCCCTGGACGATGGGCAGTCTATAATAATAATAATAATAATAATAATAAGAGTATGGAGGGCAAGGGTTTATTGGAAAAGAAAAGACATTTTAAATATGTATGAAAACTCGGAACTAGTGAAAATATTTAGATTGGATAGAGGTGGTATAATGGTAATGACTGACTGTGAGAGAAATGTTACTCAACCACCAACAAGTAGAAGTAAAGTCATATCTGATAAACTGAAAGTGCTCACGTGTCTTCAGTATTTGGCAACAGGAAATAATATGTAGTTGTGTAATGGTGATAATTTGGTATTGTCTCAACAAACAGCTGGTCGTGTGATAGGTCAGACACTTGTTGATGTCCTTGCAACACCGGCCCCTCTTGCACAAGGTATATTATAAAGTTACCAATATTGCAAGCCAAAATTCAACAAAACCAGGCACATTTTAGAGGAATTGTCAATTTTCCTGGAGTAGTGGTGGCGATAGATGGCACCCATGTATATAAGTATTGTTGTCCCCACAGAGTATGAAGCAGAATATGTGCACCCAAAAAATAATTATTCTCTTACCTGTTAGTGTTGTGATTTAAGAACATAACAAACCCTAACCTGATAAACTTAATTATAGGCCTAAGTTATGATGGGAATAATCTTTTAGTTAGGTCAGGTTTGGTTCATGAAACTTTCCTCACATTAGTATTGTAAAAAACTAAAACTATACCGTATGTACATAAAAAAGAAAGAAAAAAACATTGTGAGATGCATAAATCACGTGCTACTACTTCATATGCATCAAGTACAGTCCCGAGCACTAATAAGTATCCAGGTGTGCTTCGAATACCTAAAGACAGTAAATAAATACACAATAAGATCTCCATTGGAATTAGTTCATTAGAGAATTGGACTGTTTAAAACTTCAACCAAACCTGTATACTTATTAGTGCTCGTGACTGTACATACAGCTACTGACTTCATTGTTGTGTCCATCCACAGAAACGAACAATAGAGTTTCTTTAGTGACACTAAACCATAAAGCAGAATAATAATTTATTATTTTCATGACAGTGATAAGAAAAACAGTAAATGAAGTAAAAGGGGAGGGGAGGGGAGGGAAGGGGAGGGGATGAGGAAGGGAAGGGAATAGGGGGGAAGGAGGAGAGGATGGGGATTGCTAGGGTATGAGAAGGGTGGGGGTGGGGTATGGACAAGAAGAGAGGGGAGGGGAAGAGACGGGAAGAGAGGGGAGGGGAAGAGACGGGAGGGGAAGAGAAGAGAGGGGAGGAGAGGGGAAGAGATGGGACGGGAAGAGGAAGGGGATAGAGGGAAAGGAGGTGAGGTCAATTAACTAAAATAGTGAAACACTTGTGCCACGTCATGGTATAATTATTACTTCCAACCTTAAATATTTATCTATATAATAATTATACAAATATGTCCGTCCGTCCGACCCTAACTACTTCAAGGTTCTTTGAAATATCAACATGAATATATTCGTGGATAAAACATATGCTTAGGGGAGTTGTAACAAACTACTTTTGAAAGATATCTAACGACAAAAAAAAAAATCGATTTCTTTCAAAGTAGTTCCGGCGCCATTTAAGCGAGTTTTTGACAATAATTGGAGGGGTACTGATTCCTCCAAAATATACCAGGAAACAGGACCACATTAACAAAAATAATGGTGGCCTGTTGCTTGGAATAGCTTGGAGGAATCAATCAGTTGCTCCAGATTTACCAACACTGAATTTTCCCCTTAATCATGGATACAGTACAGGCGACGACCAAAGTCTTACCTGATGCCGAGAGTGGATTGAAGTAAAGTGACGATACCAGAGACGAAAAGGATGGTACAAGTGAGCATTCCTCGGGCTGGATCGTCATTATCGATGCACAGGAGAGGCGTAATAATGAATGGTATGGTAATAGTTGCTCCTACCATCGTTAAATAGTGCTGTGGTCGGGGTAATAAAAATGGTTGTGGTCAATTTATATCTACCATTGTTAATAATGAATGGTATGGTAATAGTTGCTCCTACCATCGTTAAATAGTGCTGTGGTCGGGGTAATAAAAATGGTTGTGGTCAATTTATATCTACCATTGTTAATAATGAATGGTATGGTAATAGTTGCTCCTACCATTGTTAAATAGTGCTGTGGTCGGGGTAATAATAATGGTTGTGGTCAATTTATTCCTACCATCGTTAAGTAGTGCTGTGGTAGGGTAATAATGGTAGTGGTTAATTTATTCCTACCAATGTTAAGTAGTGCTGTGGTCGGGGTAATATAATGGTTGTGGTCAATTTATATGTATACAATTTTCCATTAAGGGAGTATATAGTGCAGCATTGATTTGGGTGGTAACTCTGGAGCAAATAATTCCTCCAACCAATTCCAAGCAACAGGATACCATAATTTATTCATTGGATTTGTCTCTTAAGACACTTCGGAGGAATCAAGAAACTTCAAAATCCCCTTAAGGACTCCGTGATCGTGTATGAGATGTGGAGGCTTCTGATTCCTCCTGACTATGCCACGAAACAATTATAAGTTCTTTCAATACAGGTGGTGTTTCGTGGCAATGTTTGAAGGACTCACGAACCTCCAACTTTCTTACTACAACACAGGGGTCCTTAATTAATCCATCATTCAGTTTATTTACACCCCCATCCCTCCCTCTCTCTCTCCCTCCATCCATCAATTTTCTTACTACAACAAGGGGGTCCTTAATTAATCCATCATTCAGTTTATTTACACCTCCATTCATCCCTCCCTCCATCAATTTTGTTTACGTTTATCTCACCTGTAATCCAAGGAAGCAACACATGTACCAAGTAGGAACATCATTGACTCCGTACATTAACTGATCGCCGGGCCCTTCTTCTCCCTTTTCAATTTTCTCCATGATCTTCTCACCACCACCACCATTCCACCACTCTCCTCCTCTTCCACCATCATCTATCGTCGCCGCTATCACTCGTACGTTAGGGTCCTTTTCGTTATAAGATTTGATGTTGTGATGTTCAGACGATGGTGCGCCATTGATAATGTCAGTAGTGTGCCCGTCCATGCTGTTCGTCGTTCCGGTATCGTTGTTGTCGTCAACGTCGTCGTCGTCTGGTGGTTCAAGCGTGACGACCTATGTGGAAGACGGTTTGATTTTGAAAGATTAATAACTGCAGGACGAGGGAAAAGGAAGGGGGATCGAAGGAATTATTATTGTCAGTGGTAGGGGTGCTTTATAAGATTTGGTGTGTGTGTGTGTGTGTGTGTGTGTGTGTTCTAACTACTGCACAGCCGCTAACCAATAATAAAAAATAAAAAAATACATAGGCATAAAAGGATTCTTTTATAGTCATGTTTTCTCTCTCTCACTGTCCTGCTCTCTCTCTCTCTCCTCAAGGTCAGGGAGCGACAGATGTAATAATACTCTATCTACCTGCCTGGACTCCCTCTGCTTGGATTATATCACAAAAGCTTGATTTACGTAACAGCCTAATAGTAAGCAAGCTTTGTCAAGAACCAGCCATTACTTTTGGCCTTTGTTGCCAGTGATGATGAGAGCTGAGCAGACTGAAAGGAAACTCAGTCTGTCGGTTCGAAATAACGGGTGGTAACGTACGTAGGAGTACTCTACAGTCGGCAACAAAAGCTCGCTTCATTTCCACCTACGTATGTATAGCTATAGTGATGTTGTAATACAATTTTAATGCAGAGATGACAGATATAGTTCTAATATTGTAAATTACTTATGTTGTTGGAATAAAAACTGGTTCAGAATGCAACTATCTGGTCATATTAACAATATTAAAGTACATGAGATGGACGCAAATTTATGCTGCCGGCTGTACATACTTTCAGGTTCTCGAAACAGGATATTGTTTTTTTTGTGAGGACCTGTGAGGTGATGAATAAGAGAGAGAGAGAGAGAGAGAGAGAGAGAGAGAGAGAGAGAGAGAGAGAGAGAGAGAGAGGGTAGGAAAGACTAATAACGATATCGTGTTCCAGAGTTGGCCAGGTAATTTATAGTTGTGTGTGTTCGTGGGGTGACGTCCCAGTTCAATACGGTAATCACAGGTGGTATTATACGAGTGAGTAGAGGGAGACAGACAACACAATGGCAGGAAAGAGCGCATCCCTTCCATATACCAACCGTAAAAGAACACATACATCCCTTCCACATGGCATTCATAAACAGTGAGACCCAATAGTCGTGATGTACAGTACAGTTGACCACAGGAATTCTTACACAGGCTATATGGAAAGAGAGGTGCTGGAAGTGCTGCAATGAATGGTCTACCAAGTGGCTCGGTGATTGCAAAATAACAAACAACGTGTGTACGAATTCTTGTGGCCATAAATAGTACAGTAAAGTTTGGAGGCAGCTAGGACTGACACACTACCGATAGGGAAAGTTGTGTGTGGCTGGCCGGGTTGCCATCCCCCTTCCCCCAATTGTAGTATGTAGTTTGGAGGTGTGAGTAGAATCCAAATCACTCCATCGACCTTGGCATTGGATGAAGAAGTAGCCAAACGTCGCCAAACAAGATCCCTCCTCCTCCTCCTCCTCCTCTTGCTGTTGCTCCTGATACGGTGTTGTTAATGCCTTATACGGTATCATTCATCAACCCAGAGTAAAGAGAATACATGTATACACTTTCCTTTACCCTGCATCCACCCAGGGTAAAGAAAGATTATGAATACTTTTCCCCTTACCTTGTATTAACCATCAACCCAGGGTAAAGAGAATGCAATGTATACTCCTCCCAGGGTAAAGAGAATGCAATGTATACTCCTCCCAGGGTAAAGAGAATGCAATGTATACTCCTCCCAGAGTAAAGAGAATGTACAGTATACTCTTCCCAGGGTAAAGATAATGCAATGTATACTCTTACCTTTACCTTGTATACATCTACACAGGGTAAAGACAATGCCATGTATACTCCTCCCAGGATAAAGATAATGTAATGTATACTCTTACCTTTACCTTGCCTCCAAACAGGGTAAATAGAATGTCATTTATACTCTTTCTTACATACACCACCACCACCACTATCACACTTACATATCCTGCGTCGCTTGTGAAGGTAGGGTTGCTAGCGGCCTGGGAATCTCTTTTGCTACTGGTGTTACTATTCCTGGCACTACTGATGTTACTGCTCCTGGTGTCGCTTGTGTCTGTTGTTGGTGTAGCATTGTGGCGGTAATTAACTACCTGGACATCTTGGGAGTCGTCAGCCATCTTGGTGTGGGCACAGTCAATTCTTCTCAAATCTAACTATATTTAGGTTTGGAGTTCTTATACGCTGGTATGTGTGTGTGTGTGTTTTATGTTATCTGGAATAGAATGGATACAGTCTGGCATTAGTTTACTCCATCTATACATTTTGTTAAACTCAAGTGGACGTAAATATTTATAAATTGGGTTAGTTTAGTCTGCATATGTAATTTTTAAGTCGGTATTCATCTGTGTGTGTGTATTATAAGAGAGAGAGAGAGAGAGAGAGAGAGAGAGAGAGAGAGAGTGTGTATGTGTAACCAATCAATCAATCCATCTATTTTTCTTCCCCTTTTGTTGTTGACCAAGTATGACAATACACTTATAAATATTGCAAGACACATCCATCACAGCCTGTTTTGTATGGCAAGAAACATTCACTGCACACACACACAATGGAAGGAACACATAACAACGAGCTTCTCTAGTTTCATGCTAGATGTTGCTCGCATTTATTATGATACACAGTTGCCAAAAAAGGAATTGCGACAAATACTGATAGAAAATTAAATATATTAATGTCCATAGTTGTTGTTGTTGTTGTTGAAGTTCCTCAAGCTGTCTGGCCGAACAGCCCCGAATGTCCATAGTTGTTTGTAGGGATCATAAGTATGTATTACAGAAGGATATGTATATTTCCTTCTGTATTACATGCTTAGAGTCCCTACAAATAGTTGTGGATAATACTATGGTTAAAGTTCCATCAAGATTTGTGGCAATTCCTTTTTTGACAACTGTACACTCACTAGTCAAAATAAGTATCCAAGTCTACTTCGAATAGTTTGATGGAGAATTACACGAGTTGCATCAAGTATGAGTGAGGCAGGATATCAGGATAAGCGTTGTAATTGGTTCACCAGTATTCCCTACGTCAGGAGCCACAAAACTTTAACAATATCTGGATACTATTATGATTCGTGACTGTACAGTATTTTGTTTTAAGTTCGGGACGGTAGGTGGTCAGTATAAGGAGCCCGTAACTCTTGTGAGGCCCCGAGAATACTGTGTGAAGCTATGAAGTGTTCTTAAGTGGGTAAGGTATGTACTACAGTCACTCATAAACGTAAAGATCCTCCCAGGCAAGACACCTATTAAAGGGGTAATTCTCTTTTGTTACATTGGAATGCCATGATACCTCCAAATTATGACAAAAAACAAGACCATATGAACCAAAATAATGGTGTTCTGTTGCTTGGAATAGTTTGGAGGAATCAGTTGCTCCAGATTTACCAACACTACTTTCCCCTTAACTGGTGTGATATCGGTTCTGGTAACATTGTACCAGACGTCAGAGGTGGTGGTGGTGTGGGTGGTGTTTGGAGGAAGGTTGGTGGTTTGCTCGAAACATTATCCCAACTCATGCTTCGTCTCATCTACGGTACCGTTAGTTCCAAGTGAGTCGAGCAGATCAACTTCATCTCTCAAACACCATTACTGACGTCACGTACACTGTTGCCAGAACCGATATCACACGTATA
The DNA here is from genome assembly GCA_033782935.1 of Petrolisthes cinctipes. NCBI lineage: Eukaryota > Metazoa > Arthropoda > Malacostraca > Decapoda > Porcellanidae > Petrolisthes > Petrolisthes cinctipes. The sequence goes on along the minus strand of JAWQEG010003975.1, from coordinate 32,112 downwards.
AGGTGACTGACCTGGGGGGGGGGGTGTCTTAATTTTTATGAGTGACTGTACATACTTCACGTGTGAAGCACTATATGGAGACAGTGAAGTTTCATGGTGTTGTTAATGGGAAAGTTTTGTGTTGTTAAATCTGGGGCAACTGAATCCTCCAAACTATTCCAAGCAACGGACAAAACCCTATTATTTTTGCTCTTCTTGGTCCTATTTCCTAGCATACTTTGGAGGAATCAAGGCACTCCAATGTACCAAAAAAGAAATTACCCCCTTAATTAATGAGGACCAGGAAATGAGAGAACACACGTGGCTCTGACTGTGTCACTGTATACGGTATGCAAAAAATTACAGATCATAGCTGAGATTCACGTCTTATCATTTAATGCTTAATGGGTTCATCGCTTGATATATCTTGCCTCTACCTGCGTCGTATTTTATGTGACAATCAATAATGAAGAAACTACTCTCTTGATACTTTGATCTCCCCCCTTTCTCTTCATTATATAGCTTCTTGTTACCACTCCCATGCTTCCCTCGTGCAAAATAATAATTCAAATATAGTAATAAATTTCTTCATAACACACACAGGGTAGGTACAGTAACGCCATATTGGACAGATCTGGAGTATGTATGTATGTATGTAACACAACAGTGAAAGTGCTCGTCGACCCTGTACCGGCAAAAAAAATAAAATAAAATAAACCTTTAGCAACTCAGTCGGATCTACGTACCCATCGTTGTCTGTGTGTGTGTGTGTGTACAGTACATATTGGAAAGTCTTCTTTTATCCTCACTCAATCCCTTGTATCACGTATATGGGCAAATTATACACACACACACACACACAAACACACACAAGAAAAGACCTCCCTCCCATGGTAACAACTCCGTATCCTGCGTGTGTGTACTGTATGTGTATTTTTCCCGTCTATCTTTCATGTTTAGTGGTCCATCTATTCTCTAACACTATGGCATAATAATAATAATAATAATAATAATATATCCACGGGGTCTTGGGTTTGGAGGTAAACACAAATGAACTCTTGTCATACGAGTGAAGTTCAGTAAACGGAGGAGTGACACAGTTACAGTCTGAGGTGGCCTTGAATATAGTGTAGTAGGCCACCTATTAGGCTACCGGTGTGACTGAACAACACACTTTTTTTTATATATATAGGCTATACCTCAACCTAGGGACTGTAGGCTGAGATTATTGGGTGTCGCACTAGATGAGAGAGTAGAGCTTCGTGGTGATGTTGGTACCTACATCTCTTCTGCCCCACTAGATGACGACACCTTACTTATATACGTCACTGTCACTATACCTACTGTTGTTGCTGTTTGATCCTATTTGGGCCTACAACATTTCCACGAGTTATCTGAAATCTATTGTTGTCTATTTGTTTGTATATATTTCTATATGCTATCAGAAAATTATTGTCTTGAGAGTCCATTTGCTTACGGCATATATTTATGTCTTTAAGAGTTAGTTTGTTGTTATATATCTAATTCACTTTCTTGCCAGTTATTTCCTATATTTATGTTTTTGTGGTTCTATTATAAATAACTTAGAATAATTCCTGGCAAACTAGTGGATTATAAGGTCAAGGGATAAACTTTCTTTAGATTATAAATAATAATGTTCGCCCCACACCATCCTAGCTGCCCCCACAAGTTGTTATACAGGAAAGGAGTTATCTGTGTACACAATATGGTATGTATAATGTTAAAGGTGATAATATTATGATAACACATTTCATTGAGGGACTTCCCACGGTACAGCTATGGATATCCCGGGAAATATTTTGTGGTCCAGACACGTGTCAAGTTTTACCCTATGGGCACAGTCATGTTTCCTTTAGCCTATACACTTTTGGTAAATTGGAGCCCCTCGATTCCTCCTAAATATGCCAAGAAACAGAACTAGATTAATATAAATAATGGTGGCCTATTGCCTAGAATAGTTAGTTACTCTAGTGGTATCAGTGGCTAAAGATTCACCAGAAATGAGGATGAAAAAAGAGCAAAAAGGTGATGGAAAGGTGGGTCAGCAAGCAACCATGCATGAGGGAAATAAAAGGGAAGCTGAAAAATTATTGAAAGAACGTACAGTTGAGCAAGTAGAAAGTGCAAGAAAAATCTGGCTGTAACCTATATATGGCAACATCTTCACCACCACTCAAAGTTCAGCCAATCACGTTCTATATTACATTGGCTCTGGGTTCCTAGCTATTCCTTCATCAAGATAGGAGGGCTTACTACGAAGGACTACCAGATGTTGCCATATTCAACATTATTCTCTACTTGCTCAACTGTACACTCGCAATTCCAAATATGTTTCCAGGCTTGCTTCGAATTAATAGCCTGATCGAGTATTAAGCGACCTCAAGCAAATATGAAACAGGATAAGCGTTGTAATAGGTTAACTAACAAGTATGCCAAATTATTCGAAACTTCAACAAGACCTGGGTACAAATTTTGGAATGCGAGTAAGTACGTTGCTCGGGTCAGAAGGGGCGCCCAAACCGTTATAATCATACGTGAAGCAAGCAAGCAAGCACCCACAATGCACTGACTTCAATTTGCGGCTTCTTCATTCGGTAACAAATAAAACTTGGGACTTTGCAAGAGTCACGGCCTACTGACCGCCAAAAGGTTGAGACATAAAAAAAAACAAAGGCCTTGTTCTTACCAACACGAATGAATGACATGCATTTATTAATTAAAAAGACAGGGCACAGCAGAGGTTTAAGAGGGAGGGGGGGTTATCAGTGAGTGAATTGAAGTTACCAAACTCTCTACACAATGCAACAACATTTATTTAACTAGTTGTAATATAATGAAGTGATTAATACAACACACATACAACTCACTTAATACAACACTCGTACAACTCACTTAATACAACACTTATACAACTCACTTATAACACACACAAAACTCATTTCCCCTACACCACACACAACCTTAGTTAGCATTTTACCATATAATAATAATAATAATGTATAGTTCTAGCAGTTTACCATAATAATAATAATAATGTATAGATATTATATAAGAACGGAAAACTTTTACAGTAGCCTACATATTAAAAGATGGATTTCAGTGTCGAGGAATGGGTGATAATGAGTGAATTATGCTTAAAATTAATTCCATCTCTTAGTATTGAAATCATTAAATGTTAAGCGAGAAAACGAAAGAAATATGTCAGGTAAAAGTATAAAGACATATAAAGACATATGGGTATTTATTGAAAGAATTACCGTTTTGCAGCAGTGTTGCCAGATCTGGTTGGGTGTCAGTATTTTACTTCCGTCATTTATTGTACTTTATCACGGTTATTTCCCGGTAGTTTTCCCAGGTTAGGTCCCAGTAGTTTGCCCAGGTTAGGTCCCGGTAGTCTGATGCGGTCTAGGTTAGGTTAGGTCAGGTCAGGTAAGGTCAGGCTAATTTCAAAATGCCCCATTTGAATATGCCCTATCTTGGAAATGGGGCATTTGCGGAGGAAATGCCATAGAAGAAAATAGTCTTAGAATGGTCTAAATAAGTGGGTAATGAAGGTAGAAAAAACGTACGCAATAACGGTAATTCATTCAATATTTACTGAAATATGTCCCCAAGAGAGATTAAAAAACAAATAATTAAACCACCAGACACACACAATATATATATAACTTACCTGATAATTTGAGAGACAGAGAGACCCAGAATTATCCACAACTCACTCCTAAACTATATCAATATTGTGGTATAAACAGTGTAAGAGTAGAGGCACGTAACACACCGCATAACCTCACCCTTTCATGTCCACCAGTATACTGAGGAGAGGACTGCTGACTCTGAGCCTTTGAGGTCATCATATTATACAAGACGTTTTTCCCGCCCAAATCCTCTGTAAAAGTAGCCCGTAAAATTTGCCCACCTCTTTTATTTAATCTATAGAGTAAAACACCCGCCCTTTATCTCATTTAAGGTTTTGGTACATTGGAGAGCTACTGATTCCTCCTTAAATATACCAGGAAACAGTTAGATTAACGAATAATTATGGTTGTTAGCTGTTTACTTGGAATAGTTTGGAAGAATCAGGTACTTCAGAATTGACAGCACTACTACACCCCCTTGACACACCCCTTAATTAATTAAAGGTAGCCAAACGTTGATTTATATGGCTAAACAATTTGGTAAAGTTGTATTGAGGAGGATAATAAATAATTGATTCCCGCCAAAAGTACATAATTTTTTTTATAAGCTACTGTAGTTGTGGCCGCTATATACCATTATTAAAAGGTTGGTTGTTTATGGGTTATTATGTATTTGATGTTATTATTATATGCTTCTAATCTCCCAGTAGCATTAGCGATATTGGGAAGAGTACTGGTAGCCAAACAAGTACTGGATAAGAGAGAGAATACTTAATTAAAGGGGTCGAAAATATACGATGGAGACAACTTGAGGGTAACATTCATAACTAGCTCGGGCAAAAGTGCGAGAAAAACACAGAGTTGGCAACACTGAATGACTTCCTCTTGGGTTATCCGTCATATCAGTCACTATTATTACGTCAGGGTAGCGAGGTTTGTGAATATAATAGAATGTCGAGTCAGTTATATATATATGCTCTTATTTAACTTTGTTTTTTATAATGCAATGTTGGTTTAGCGTTACGTTACAAATTGTCTTAGTTAGTACTGCTTCCTCTGTCACGATGTATATAATATGCCTTGGAATTTACTTGATATCTTGTACACACACACACACACACACGCGCGCGATGAAAGCATTGGAATTTACGTGATAACTTGTACACACACATACACACACACATGCGCGATGAAAGCATTGGAATTTACACGATCTAGGACACCGTTTCCACACACACACACGCACACACAGGATGCATGAACGTTTTGAAAGTAACATCTTCTTGTACACACACACACACACACACACACACACAGAGGATGCATGAACGCTTTGAAATTAACATCTTCTTGTACACTGTTAACACACACACACACGCGCTAAACACCTTGGAATTTACATGGTATCTTACACACACACACACACACTAGGATAAACAGTGAAAACTCTTACCAGTATGTTGCTTAAATCGCTTTTATTATACAGTAAATATTCTTCACCACATTATGGAGGTAATTGGCATTTGTCATATTGGGAGTGCCTTGATTCCTCCAAAGTATGCCAGGAGACAGGACCAGCAGAAGAACAAAAAATAAAAAATGGTGTTCTGTTGCTTGGAATAGTTTGGAGGAATCATTTGCTCCAGATTTACCAACACTGTACTTTCACCTTAATGAAGCTAGCATTGTGAATTTATAAAGGAATGTAAACTTGTAATACGTTATTTATTTATTTTATTATTTATTATTTATTTTTTATTTTTTTAGCAGAAATGCACCTAATCACCTTTTTTTTCCTTCTATGTAATAAATATGACCCTAGCTACAATTTTCGTGTACAATTATATTCCAGTGCTTAAAACATTTTCACTTAACCTAGTATGTTACTTAGTGAAGAAATATGGATATATTCATTCAATCCCTCACTGACTCTAACAAGAAGGTATTTTATAAAATCAAGAATACCATTCTGAACATTGTAAAATCTTCTAGTGCTGTTGATTTTAATATATATATATATATATATATATATATATATATATATATATATATATATATATATATATATATATATATATATATATATATATATACGTGATGACAACATACACATACCTACACTAAGTAAACCAGAACAACATATCTCTACAAGGTCACAGATATACCGAGTCATTTCCCTGCCTGACTGACTGACCCTGTGTGTGTGTGTGTGTGTGTGACTGACTGATCCTGTGTGTGTGTTCGTGGTGAATTTGAGGGCAACTGATTCCTCCAAACTATGCCAGGAAAAAACAGACCACGTTAATGTTACTCGGGTCCAAATGGGCGCCCTAACCTTTAAAGCAGTGGTTACCAAACTGAGGGCCAATCCTGAGATTTGACAAAGGAAAAATATGAATTACATTATTATTACCCAACAAAAGATATGATAATAATAATTAGAATCAGTTATTATCATGAGAGTGGATGGATATTATTGAAACCTAAAGAGTGTACAACTGTGGATGGATGGATTGATTGATTGATTGATATTAGGCGCCACAACAGCGAGGTCACATAGCGCCGGAAAAAGATGATAGAGAGCTAGGTGTGACAGCAAGCAGGAAGGAAACAGAAAACAAAGGTGTGTGGAACTGTGGACGGTGACTGTAGATTGTAGAATAGAACTGTGAAGTGTGACTGGAGTAATGGGTTGTGGATGGATGGTTGAATGTGCATGGTTCCTTGGGTGAAAATCGTGTATATGAAAAGACTGCATGGTTGGATGAATGGATGGTTGAATGTGCATGGGTCCTTGGGTAAAAATCGTGTATATGAAAAGACTGCTTGGATGGATGGATGAATCAAGTGGGTAAATGAATGACCAACTCACACACACAGACACACACACACACATAAAAAACAACTCTCACACACACACACACACACACATAAAAAACAACAACTCACACACACACACACACACACACACACACACACACACACACACACACACACACACACACACACACACACACACACTCATTACAAAAAACAACAACAACACACACACACACCATTCAGGAACTAAAGTCAGGAATTCCCGACAACAACACCAAAAGTCCCCAGTTGTCCCTTGTTATATTCAATTAATTTAAACAAGCTACTTGATGAGGTTTCCCAATCTTATAGTTTAACAAGCTTATATATTTTGTTTGTTTGTTTGTTTATTTGTTTATTTGTATGTTTGTTTCCTAATCTCATAAATTAACATGCTTATATTTTTTTGTTTCTTTGATGTTTTTTTTTGCAAGCTTATTTGTTTGCAAGCTTATTTGTTTGTTTGTGCAAGCTTATATATTTTGTTTGTTTGTTTCATTATTCCACAAGCTTATTTGGTGTTGATGAATACAGTGTTGAATGTAAACAAGTCTTGCAACACTGTTTGATTAATTCTGTGTCGTGTGATGGTGGTGAGGGAATATTATTATTATTATTATTATTATTATTATTACTATTTTTATTACTATTATTACTATTACTATTATTATTACTATTATTATTACTATTGTTATTATTATTATTATTATTATCATTATTATTATTATTATTATTTCATCTTTAGTCAGTGTCTTACAGGGTGGTCCAAAAGTCTTGTCAACCCCTACCAAAAATTAATAAGAACAAAAGAAGAACAAATAATACAGAAATACAAATTATATTACTGTATCATTATTATATTATGTATTATACTATTAAAACAGAAAATAATGCAAGTTAAAACAATATGTAGGGTTGACAAGACTTTCGAATCACCCTGTACTTTGGTAATGGTGAAAGTATTGAGTATAGATAATTAATTCACCATGCATGAGAAAATAATCACACCTTCATATATTCTAATTGTTTGCATCATTCTGTGAGAGTTTCGTGGTAATCATAAACATATTACCAGGAGAGATTAACACCATCTTACACACATGTATCCAATGTATCATTATTATTATTATTATTATTATTATTATTATTATTATTATTATTATTATTATTATTGATTGATTTTTTATACGTGCTTTGAGTAAGGGAGTGTTGATCTTCCTTCATCTGTCTATCTATCTATCTATCTATCTATCTATCTATATGCTTCCTTCACCTATCTATCTATCTATCTATCTATCTATCTATATGCTTCCTTCACCTATCTATTGATCTTCCTTCACCTATCTATCTATCTATCTATTACCTATCTATCTATATGCTTCCTTCACCTATCAATCAATCAATCAATCAATCATTTCCTGTAGCACCCACGGGGATGCATAGGGCCTCAATGAACTCGTGTCACCACACCTTATCCTGAGCTAACTCCTCCAAATCTCCCCAACATTCATCTCCCGCTTCCCGCCTCATTGTTCTCACCCACGTCTCCCTAGGCCTTCCTCTTCTTCTTGTACCATGTGCTACCCACCCTAGTGTATCTTGTACTATCCCATGTCTTCTATACACATGACCTAACCACTTCCAACGTGACATCCTAACATATTCATCAACTGGCTGCACCCCTGTTATTTCTCTAATTCTGCTATTCGATATCCTATCCCACCACTTAATTCCTAATATTCTTCTAAGTACCTTATTTTCAAACACCAAGAATTTACGGTCCATATTCGCTGTACTGTACCATGATTCGTGACCGTAGGTTAGTATACTCCTAACCATTACTTTATAAATTTTGATAATTGTATGCACAGAAAATTTTTCATTCTTCCAAACACTTTTAAGCATTCCCATTGCCTGATTTGCCTTTCTTAACCTTTCTTCGTATTCTAAGGTCAAAGAACCATCCTTCGTTAAACAGGTACCCAAATATTTAAATGTTTCAACCTGCTTTACAACCACACCTCCAATCATACAGTCCTGTGCATTTTCCATGTTCATATTAATAATTTCAGTTTTTCCACAATTAATAACCAAACCCACCCTTAAGCCCTCTCTCACTAAACAATCCAACACCCTCTGCATCTCCTCCGGCCCATCACACATCAAAACTATATCATCTGTATAATCCAGGTCCAAGAGCTTCCCATTCTCTCCCCAAAGTATACCTGCACCAGTTTCTGTACCAACCCTTTTCATTACGTAATCTATGACCAATACGAACAACAAAGGTGACAAGATGCCACCCTGAATCACACCTGACTTGACTTCAAACGGATCACTCATACAACCATCAACCATCACTTTACAAAATGTGCCATCATGCATGTTCGTAACGACCTTCACAAACTCCTCCGGTATTCCATAAAGCCTCATAATCTTCTCCATAGTCCCTCTCGAAACACTATCAAATGCTTTTTCGAAGTCAACAAAGCAAAAGCTCAACGGAACTCTCATTTCATTTACTTGTTGCATTAAATACCTAATAATAAAAATTTGATCATTACAACCACGTCCCTTTCTAAAACCGGCCTGCTCGTTCCTAAGTATATCATCTCCAGGTCGCTCATCTGCCCCCACTCACCGGACTTCTACCTCCAAATATAGAGTTCGCTAGTGATTGCCGGCTGGATGTCATCTCCTGGAATGTATGTGGTATCACCAGTTATGCTAAGCTCACTCAACTCAAGGCCTATGTTTTTTGTCATCATCCCAGTGTTATTTTTCTCCAGGAAGCATTTCCAGGACGGCCGCTCGCTCTTGGGCAAGCTCCTCCCCTCTCAGGTTATGTGCCATATGTTCATCTGGTAAGGAATGGTCTCCTGACTTACATACATAGCTCCTTGCCACATCGCCTTCTCCGTACCTCCACTGATCCTGACATGACCTTTCAGCTATTTGAGGTTCTACCTGGGAATGGAGTACTCCAACTATGTAATGTCTATTCTGCCCCAGCTAGACTCACTCTTGAGGCTCTTCCTTCTCCAACAGTGCGTGGTATGGTGTATATGGGAGATTTTAATGCTCGGCATTCTGATTTGGGTGATGGTACTGGCTCTATTAATCGTAATGGTGTTCGTCTCCATTTCATACATCCGCAAGCATCATCTGACACACTGGGACACTGGTGGTGCCACTCATTGCCGGGGAGGTACTCTGGATTACATCCTCTCGTCTGGCCTGATAGCATCTCAGGTCCAGTGCTTCTCCGTGCCAGACTTATTCTCTGATCACATTGCTCTTCGGTTTCATTATTCTCTAACTGCTGGGTCAGGTGCTTCAGCCACTCGTTTGCGTATTGCTGTGCCCCCTAAATATTGCCCGACTTACATCTTATTTATGGCCCATGTATTCCCTACATTTGACATATCATCAGCTGAACAGTTGTACTCTGATCTTGTATCTGCTACTCATGACTTTTATAGGCTATACGTCTCCCGGCCACACCTCCAGCATCGCCATACTGCCCACTCCTGGACGCTGGATGCACGTATACAGGAGGCAAAGGAGGAGGCTGAACGTGATGGCCTATTGTTTCAAGCCAACCCAACCCCTGACCTACTCCATCGTTACCAGATGTCTAGGGACGCTTTAGTTGCCCTGCAGGATTGTGCTCACACTGAGTCTTGGCAGCGGTTCACGGACAGCATCAACCAGCAAACAAGTGTGGCTTCTATGTGGCACCTCATCCGTCGGGTTGTTAAAAAGACACCGGCCACTGCTCGTCATCACACTCCTGCCGACTATGCCAAACAACTTGTCGATGCCTGGTCAAAACAATCTACCCCAGCCAGTCTACCCATCCACATACAAGATGCACTCGCTTCCCGTGCTGCTGTCCATCGGCTACGTCTAATGTCTGCTCTGTTACAAGATGATGACGATGATGCAGAGGAGATAACTGAGGAGGAGTTGCGCCGTGCTCTCATTCGGGGTAGAGCTTCTTCCCCTGGTGATGATGGTATTACTTATGCTGTGCTGCGCCTACTTCAACAAGTTCCTGGGAACCCTCTACTTCGACTGTACAATCTTTGTCTTCGTGATGGTTGTGTACCACGAGCCTGGACCAGCAGCACAATAATACCCATCCCTAAGCCCGGCACTGCGAAGTTCAGGCCTATTACCCTTACTTCCTGTTTCTGTAAGGTTATGGAGAGAATCTTACTCAATCGTCTCATGTACAGACTGCAGGATCGCCTCTCTCCATGGCTGTTTGGTTTCCTTCCCCAGCGGAGCACACATCACTGCCTAATCGACCTGTACTCTCGCCTTTCCAGGGACAGTGTGGTGGCCTTCATTGACCTTCGAAGTGCCTTCGATGTTGCTAATAGAGACGTCATTTTGGATCAACTGGTTGACTTTGGGATAAAGGGTAATCTACTACGGTGGATTCGGGGCTACCTGAGTAACAGGACCTCCTGTGTGTTTTTCAGTGGTGCACTCAGTCCTTTGCGCAGTTTTCATCTTGGTACGCCTCAAGGTGGTGTTCTCAGCCCATTGTTATTTAATATTCTGATGCATCGGTTGCTCACTTCTCTCCCTGATATTCCTGGAACTACAATTACGTGCTATGCTGATGATATCTGTGTTCATTCTACCTCACCAAGGGATCTCCAGCGGTTTCTTGACTCCTTCTCTGTGGCCTCCTCTCACTGTGGCATTATTGTCTCCCCAGATAAGAGCAGAATATTCACCTGCCGCCTTCCTCAAGCTCAGCCAGTGTTCACCATTGGAGGGACTGTCATTCCCATGTGTTCCCAGTACTGCTACCTGGGTGCGCCAGTCAATATTTGGCCGATTGTCCCTGCCAGACCTCAAGACCATCCCATTGTCCAGGACTTATTGGGTCATCTCCAGCGCCGACTTACACCACTTCAATGGCTATCTAACAACTCCTCGGGCATCTCCATCCCAGTAGCCAGGACCATCTATATTGCTTTTATCCGTTCAGTTGTTGATTACCTTTCCCCTGCTCTGATTCAACTTCCTAGGGCTACTCTGGAAACTTTAGAAAAATTTCAAAATAGAGCAATGAGAATTATTCTCGGCTGTCCAATGTCGACCAGGATAGTGAACATGCAGCATGAGTTGCGTCTTCCCCCATTAGTGGAGAGAATTTATCCTAATGTTACTTGCTTCACTGTCAAGTGCCTCCATTTCCCACATCTTTCACCCCATTACTCTCAGTTAGTCAGGACTTCTCTTAGACCAAACTACCCGGTCCCTCCCATACTGCCTGCTGGACGTACTCTTATAAGGTCTGTTTCCTCTGTGCTCCGTGGTCTTAATATAGATATAATGGTTGCAGACGTCCCCCCAGGGCCCCCTCCATGGATGCTACCAACACCTGATGTGAGCTTTACACCTACTTCCAAGTCGGAGCTGCCTTCTCTACAGCAGCAGTTGGCTCTGGAACACATAGAAACAGTGACTTCCTCCATCACAGATCCATACTGCCTCTACACTGATGGCTCATTGCAGGTGGATGGTGCAGCAGGTTGTGCTGTTTTCTCGCCTGACCTGGAGTCACCTCCAGGGGGCTGGGTTGGCCGTCGTCTCTGTAACCACTCTAGCTCAACATTGTGTGAACTGTATGCCATTCTGGATGCTGTTAGTGTTGTTTGTCAACGTGGAGTGAATGCTGCCATTTTTTGTGACTCCAAACCTGCCCTTCATTCCCTCTCTAGTGTTCAGCCCACACACTCTACTGTTATTCAGCAGATTTTATCGTTTTTGGCCTTATTGCGTCACCGTAACTTGACTGTCAAATTTTTATGGGTGCCATCCCATGTAGGTTTACGTCACAATGGTACAGTTGACAGACTCGCAAAGGAAGCCTGCCATCTGCCTCCTCGTGGTGCTGGACGTCCTCTCTCCCTGACATGTTACCTCTCTAAAGTCCGCGCCACCCTCGTTTTGGTGGATTTAAGTAGGTCATGATATAAATATTTGTCTGTATGCTTGTGCTTCATTCTGTTATGTTTTCGTGATGTGAGTGTGTGTGCGCATGTGTGTGTGCTTGTGTGTGTATGTGGTCATTGGGTTCTCGTGAGTCCCGCTTACCCTTGTGTACTGTTGTCTGCCTATTGACTGACGCTACGGCGCAATGAATTAAAAAAAAAAAAAAAAAAAAAAAAAAAGTATATCATCAACCACTGGCTCCAGCCTATTTAACAACACTCTACTAAACACTTTCAAGGCTATCGGTGACAAAGTGATTCCCCTCCAATTACCACATTCACTCAGGTCTCCTTTCTTGGGAATTTTAACAATCACACCATACTTCCAATCTGATGGTATTATTCCTGTTACCCATATCCTATTGAATAACTTGGTCAAGATCATTGTTAATCTATCCTCCTCCACTTTAAACATTTCTGGAAATAAACCATCCTCCCCTGGTGCCTTATTATTCTTTAACTGTTTCATTGCCTTCTCCACTTCCCCCATCCTTATCTCTCCTGTTTCTATATTTAAATCTTCCTCAGCAGGTGGTATATCTTCTTCTGGCGGTATTGGCCTATTAAGAACTATCTCAAAGTGCTCTTTCCATCTGTTTTTAATATCTCCATCTTTAGTCAGTAAATTACCATCCCTATCTCTAACAGGTATTTCCTTGCTTTTCTTTGCATTGCCACTCAGTTTTCTAATTGATTCATATGCTATCCTTTGACTCTGTCCATCATTTCTATTTATTAAAATTTCAGTTTCTGTAACTTTTCCATCTACATATCTTCTTTTATCTCTCCTTGCCAACCTTTTGACTTCTGAATGCAAACTCCAATACTCAGCTCTTGCTATCTCAATCTCATTATCATCATCACAATGCATCTCACTCCTCAATTTCGCTTCACGTCTCTTTTTTATCATATCCCACGTTTCATCTGACATCCATGTCTTTCTCCTACATCTACGTCTTCTTCCGATCGTACGATCAGCAGTTTCATGCAAAATTTTGTTCACATCCCCCCACACCTCATCCACACTTCTCTCCCCCTCTTCCAACGCATCCAGCACCAAGAACCTATTTCTGCATTCTAATCGAAACTCTTCCCTTTCCTCTCCTTCCCTTCTAAGTGCATCAATATCATACCCACGGGTACCACATCTTTCCTTCTTCTGACTTTTAAGTTTAAACTTTACTTTTGCAATGATGAGTTGATGATCGCTACCAATATCCGCTCCTCGTTTAACATGAACATCTAGCAAAGAACTTCTATGCCTTCTACTGACATCAATATGATCAATTTGATTTTTGTAATTACCGCACGGTGACACCCACGTTGTCTTGTGTATGTTGCAATGCTGAAAAAGTGTACCGCCGATGACTAAATCATTAGCCAAACAGAAGCTCCCAAACCTCACTCCATTTTCAGTCATCCTTCTACCAACACCCATTTTACCCATACACTGCTCAAATCCCTCGTTTGAACAGCCCAACACTGCATTAAAGTCGCCAATGCAGACCAAAATATCATGTCTAGGAACCCTTCCTACCACTTCCTGCAATCTTTCATAAAATGCGTCTTTCCTTTCATCCTGTGCATTATTAATAGGCGCATAACACACAAACATACTTATGTTGCCATGCATGATTGGACTTAAACCGTGCATACAGCAGTCGCTCGTCTATAGCTTCCCACTCATATAAAGCCTTATTTGCCTTACAACTCAGTAGTAATCCTACACCCTGATAATGCCTTCCATCCTGTCGTCCAGATACCAACATACGTAAACCATCCCACAAATCCAGCTTATCAGTTCCGCTTAATCTAGTCTCTGTTAGAGCACAAATATCAAGTCCATAATTTTTGAAAACCGCCACTAACTCATCAAATTTACTGTCCTGATTGAGTGTCTAACTATCTATCTATCTATCTATCTATCTATCTATCTATATGCTTGGACCACTACCATCCTTCGTGTCCTACTCGTCTTTCTTCTTCTTCCTCATCTATCTATCTATCTATCTATCTATCTATCTATCTATCTATCTATCTATATGCTTGGACCACTACCATCCTTCGTGTCCTGCTCGTGTTTCTTCTTCTTCCTCACCTA
>JAWQEG010003975.1:2500-5000 GCA_033782935.1 Petrolisthes cinctipes | reverse complement strand
CGCACACCCTTAAGGAGATAATAGTATACTTTTGATAGATTGGAGTGCCTTGATTCCTCCAAAGTATGCCACGAAACAGACTCAGATGAAGAAATATAATGGTATCCTGTTGCCTGGAATAGTTTGGAGGAATTATTTGCTTCAATGTGCTATAGATAATATCCCCTTAAATATATATGATACGGTTGAGTGTAAGAAATTGAGTCTGTAAATATGTCAACATGATATTGTCACGTGTGTGTGTGTAATGGGGTGTAATGATAGAGAGAGAGAGATAGATAGATGGAGAGAGAGAGAGAGAGAGAGAGAGAGAGAGAGAGAGAGAGAGGAGAGAGAGAGAGAGAGAGAGAGAGAGAGAGAGAGAGAGAGAGAGAGAGGGGAGAGATAGATGGAGGGAGAGCGAGATGGAGAGAGAGAGAGATGGAGGGAGAGAGAGAGAGATGGAGAGAGAGAGAGAGAGGGAGAGAGAAAGTTAGAGGGAAAGAAGTAGGCAAAACTTACTCACCCCCCACCAAAATCTCTCTCTCTCTAACTCTCTCTCTCTCTCTCTCTCTCTCTCTTCTCTCTCTCTCTCTCTCTCTCTTAAGACTTCATTGGAGATCCATATCCTGCACTTACCTGATCCACACACACACACACACACACACACACACTCAGTATAACATATATTTTAGAAGAACATTTTGGAATTTTGTTGTAAATACATAATGTGAAAAATGACGATACTTGGTTGTTGTTGTTGTTGTTGTTGTTGTTGAGTATGCATAAAAAATTTGTGCTCTATTTCTATTTATTTATTATAGCAATTATTTCTTATTATTATTTTCATTACTGTTGTTTTTATTTTTATTATTAATTTTATTTTATTATTATTATTACTATTATTATTATTATTATTATTATTATTATTATTATTATTATTATTATTAAACATTATTTTTATTTTTATTATTATTATTATTATTATTATTATTATTTATCTCTCAATTTATTGTTGTGGTTAAGTAAAAACACATTTATTCCATTTTTGTATGTTCATTTATTCATTCATTTATTTGTGTATGTGTATGTGTGTGAGGTGAGATTGTGAGTATGTGTGTAGTATGTGTGTAGTGTGTGTGTGTGTGAGGTGAGATTGTGAATATGTGTGTATGTGTGTGTGTTTTTTTTTTTTTTTTTTTTTTTTTCCCTCTTTTACTGGTCCCTGGTGAAAGGATTGTAGTACCTGAAATAAAAAAAATGCTTTGTAAACATTATGATGGTACTGGAGGATAAGTGAGTCCTTCAAAATATACCAGGAAACAGAGGGTCTTAATGTTACAAATAAGGATCTGTTTCGTGAGGTAATATGGATGAATCAGTAGCCTACTTTGAATAAATAATAGCGACCCCAGGAAATGAAGATAAACAAACCGACGACAACATGGAACAGTTGTAGTAATTTCAACGGCACACTCTCTTTGGAAGCCAACTTTGAATAATGATAACAATAATAGCGACCTCAGGAAATGAAGATAAACAAACCGACGAAGACCATGGAACAGTTATAGTCATTTCAACGGCTCAGAAATGATGATAAACAAACCGAAGACGACCATGGAACACTTATAGTCATTTCAATGGCACACTCACTTGGAGGCCAACTTAGCCATAGCATCTGCCTGCAGTTTGAGTCGCCCCCACTGCTCTCTGGCCACTCCAAGGTTGTGTCGAAGCCAGGTCACGTCGTCCCTGTTGACCTGGAACTGGTAGAGGTCACAGAAGGAGGTACAGGGCCCCTCCTCACCTTCTGACACGTGTAGCTGTTTGCAAGTCTCCGTGTATTCCCTTACATCGTCTGTGATCTGTATGTGTGTGTGTGGGGGGGAGAAGAGAAACTGAGTAACTAACTATTATTTATTCACTGATATTTGTATACTGCCTCATATATAATTCATTTGTTTTTATTTGGTATGTTGTTGTTATGGTTTTGTAATATATGACACTACAGTCCCAACGCATAAGGAACCTTCAAAGAGAATACACACACACACACACACACACACGCTTCACATACTCACCAAACACACACACTCACCACACACACACACACACACCTACTCACCACATACTCATCATAGCCACCGTGATCAATATCCATAAGACACTGTATCTTGGTATCCCTCCATGTGATAGTGTCAGCCTCGAGCCACACAGCATAGGCTATATAGTGGTCCAGTTCACGATTCAAGTCAACCCACCAACGGGACACCTCACCTCCTGTTACTGTATACGACTCAGCCACGTCCTGCAACAGAGAGTGAGTGAGTGAGTGAGTGAATGAGGCTCTATCCTGTAACAGTGAGTGAGGGAGTGAGTAAGTGAGGCTCTTTAAAGTCCTGTTGCAGTGAGTGAGTGAGTGAAGGCTCTTTAAAAAGTCCTGGGTTACTGTAAAGTGAGTGAAGTTCTTTTGAAGTTATGTTTATGTTATATTTTCGTGTCTTTAGTTTCGTTTTATTTG
>JAWQEG010003974.1:0-82500 GCA_033782935.1 Petrolisthes cinctipes | reverse complement strand
CCCGAGCAAGTTAGGGGGGGTCGGAGAGAAAGGGGGAGGGAGGGAAGGTCGTGTGGGGGACGGGGAGGGAGAGGGAAGGTAGGTTGTGGGGGGAAGAGGGAGGGAAAGTTGGTGGGGTGGGGAGAGGGAGGGAAATTTGGTGGGGTGGGGAGAGGGAGGGAAAGTTGGTGGGGGGAAGAGGGAGGGAAAGTTGGTGGGGTGGGGAGAGGGAAAGTTGGTGGGGTGGGGAGAGGGAAGGTTGGTGGAGGGGAGAGGGAGGGAAAGTTGGTGGGGGTGGGGAGAGGGAGGGAAGGTTGAAGGGTAGGGAGAGGGAGGGAAAGTTGGTGGGGGGGGAGAGGGAGGGAAAGTTGGTGGGGTGGGGAGAGGGAGGGAAGGTTGAGGGAGGAGAGAGAGGGAAGGGAGAGGGGGGCACCTGTTTCTAGCCCTAGTCAGTCTAAGGTGAGGAATAGGAGAGAGGGGAGGAGGCCTTTCTCTAGCCCGAGTCAGTCAGGGGGTGGAGGGGAGGGGGGAAGAGAGGGGAATGGGGTGACGGGATCTCTCTCCAGCACTAATCAGTCAAGAGGGAGGAATGAATGAGAAGAGATAATTAAGTATTGTAATAATGTAACTTAAGGAGGTGCGGGAATATGGGGACAGGCTTGGGGGGGGGGGTTTAGGGGGGTGCAGGAGTAGGGGGACAGGCTTGGGGGGGGGTTTAGGGGGGTGCGGGAGTAGGGAGGACAGGCTTGGGGGGGGGGTTGGAAGGTGCGGGAATAGGGGGACAGGCTTGGGGTGGGTAGAAAGCCTGTCCCCTATTCCCGCACCCCCCCCCTTAACCCCCCCAAGCCTGTATTTATTGATTTATTTATTTACTTATATATTTGATTCGTGTTTAATTTATGCAACTTTATTATTTATTTATCTAGTTTTTTTTCTTTTACTTATATATTTGATTCGTGTTTAATTTATGCAGCTTTAATATTTATTTATGTAGGTTTTTTTTATTATCATCATTATAAAGTATAAATTAGCTCCCATCATCCTATAGTTATTACCCAGTAGAAGACGATTCATTTTTAGGGGATTCTAGGGGATTTTAGGGATTATTTTGTTGGTGTTGGAAGGTCTTTGATTGATGCCTATAAACTATGCCACTAAACAGATATCCCCTATTAGTAGTACCATTTGAGGACGTCTGTTTTCTGGCTTAGTTAGGAGGAATCAGTAGCCTTCCAATTCACAAATAAACAATTCCAATAAACAGATATCCCCTATTAGTACCATTTGAGTACGTCTGTTTTCTGGTTTAGTTAGGAGGAATCAGTAGCCTTCCAATTCACCAACAAGAGCTAGAATCTCTCCTTAATTAAGCCAAATGTTTCCCAATGATGACTATTATATTTTGACTAAAGCAATGTTACTTATTTACTTAAGTTACTTATGTAAATTGTTTTTCCAACCTCGTGAAGGAAAGGCATTAGGTATTCTTTTAGTACCGGTAATAATTTTTCTCTTATTTTGTGCAGGTGGATCTTGCCCCTGATGAAACTGGGACACAAACGACCACTGAAGGAGTCTGACCTCTACCAAGTACAAGAAGAAGATGTCTCACAAACACTGGGTGACGCGATGCAAAGGTAAATAAACACAAGCCAACAATTTTCTTGATATTTCGTCTGGTAAAAATTTCCCCATATACTCTTGAACAATCGTTATATAATTTTCCCATTGGTACCTCTAATTCCCCATGTCTAGAGAAAAATCCCCATACTTGGCAACATTGATTATGGAATATGTGGTCACCGGAGTAAGCTACACTATTTCAATTAGTTTTTAGTATTGTTGGCTATAATATCCTGTTCATAACTATCCCAAATAATAAGAGTGGAGTATGAGGTATTGTTTTGCGATGGTTTAATTAAGGACCCTGTGATCGTGTGTAAGACTTGGTGGCTTCCTGATTCCTCCTGACTATAATTTTTAATAATGCCACGAAAACCAGCTACTTCAATATAGGTGGTGTTTTGTGGCAATGTTTGAAGGACTCGCTAACCTCCAATTTTCTGACGACATCACTGGGTCCCTTTATATTAAAAAAGGCTAATATTGCGATTATCTGCGCCGGCGAACTACTGATTAGGTTAGGTTGGGTCAGAGTTGGGTTAGGTAGGGTTCGGTTACCTTTATCAATACTCAGTGGAATTATCTTGTGGAAATGTATTAGGTCCCGAATGTAGCAACAGTCTAGGTTAGGTTAGGTAGGTCAGATTAATTCGTCTGGAGATAACAAAATTATTTATCCCAATTTTAAAGTAAATACATACAAAGGTAAATGTATACAAATGTTATTCAAGTTTTTTACGTATATCCACATAATATAACAGTCTCCAAAATGAAAAGGGAAAAGAAATGGGCGATTTCGATTGACAGAAAGTTGATAGAAAATCGAGTACGCAGATAATCGCAATATTTACCAATTATATTTATTACTTGTACTGAACATGCATATTTATACCCAAATGTTCTTAAAACCAGGAAATGGAATGAGGAGATAGAGAGAAGCAAGAAGGCTGGCAGAAAACCCAAATATTACAAGGCTCTCTTACGCTGCTTTGGTGTCCAGTATGCCCGTGTGGGAATCCTGGCAGCCATTGAGGAGTGTGTTCTAAGGTATTATTATTATTATTATTATTATTATTATTATTATACGTTCTTTTGTAGGTGGTATTATTGTTATTATTACAAGTTCTATTGTAAGTGGTATTATTATTATTATTATTATTATTATTATTATTATTATTATTATTATTATTCCGGGTTCTGTTGTAGGTGGTGCTTGGGTATTATTATTATTATTATTATTATTGTTATTATTATTATTACAACAACTTTTCCAGGTTATATTGTATGCGTTGTAGGAGTTGCTTTGGTGTTCTAAGGTATCATTATTATTATTATTATTATTATTATTATTAAACAACTCTTCCAGGTTCTGTTGTAACTTAAGTTATGGTAGGCGTTTCATGGAGAATTTAATTAATTTAGGGGTGATTGTTTTGTTAGTGAATTGGAAGTCTACTGGTTCCTCCAAACTATGCCATGAAACAGATCCCCAATTAGTGCATACCAACCATTGAGGCTGTCTGTTTCCTGGCATAGTTTGGAGGAATCACAGACCTTCCAATTCACCAACAGAAAAATTTCCCCTTAACCTAATGCCATATTATTCGTAACTTGTATAATAATTAATCAAAAGGAAACACGTACAAGACCACGTTTCATCCTTGGTAGTGTGATCTGGGGTATTATTACAAAACATCTCCTCCAGGTTTTGTTGTAGGCGTTTCATGGTGAGTTTAACTCCATATTATTATTAACTTAGCTTGTATAATCAAAAGGAGACACAAGACTGCCTCTCATAATGAATCTCTTAAGGTGAGTGAAGAGCAAGAACTTATATATATGGGGAGATGATGTTGACATATTGGATGAAACATGATTCCTTCTTACTACTGTATACTACAGAGCAATGTATGTGCTGATGTAATAATCCAAATCCAAATCACCCAAGTAAGTCAGACCCAGAAATTGATCCATTTAAATTCTAGTCGTACCCACGGGGAATCGAACCCCGGACTAGAGAAATCTCAGGCGGTGATTCTACCGGGTAAGCCAAAGAAGTACTCCATTGGCATAGCTTTCAAATTCCGCCTTTAACTCTCAGGTCCAGCCATTACACTGAGATAAGCTGTTTTGTGACAACATTTGCAGAAATCGAAAGCATCCAAATCTTCCACAATACATGGGTCCCTTAACATGTGTTGAGTTGACTTTCGACAAAATATGAGCATGGGTAAATTATCACATGGGACTGATTGTACTGTAAGGCAGAGCAGAGATTGTTGAGTTGTAGACAATTATATAGCTGACTGAGCCCATAAAATATGTTGACAGCCTCATTGACTTTGTAGCTAAGAGGTGTATTATTAATAGCACTTGGGTTCGAAAGATATAGTTGGTTAGAATAGGGAGGAAGAGAGAGTCCTTTCATTTCTTGTGCAATTTCTAAGAGAAGTAGTACAGGACAGTAGGTTGGGAAAGGGAAGAAGAGGCAGACTGACCATTTGTGAGAAAATCATGAGCTTGGTGATGATGAAATCTGGTATGACAACTCCATAGATTCATCATCATTGAATTTCTCGGCATACAGTATGTAAGAAAGCATGAGTTGTACATCTAGTGTTCAGTAATTTGTAATCAACACAGTCCAGTAAATAGTCTTATGTTATAGCCTATACATACACAAAAGAGTGGTTTGCACTAACTCCACTACATCTGTACTCATTTGGATAGACAGTACAGTAGTTAGTTTTGAATTATGCTGTGAACTGGTATAATTACAAAATGCATGATAAAGTAGTTACTATACAAATATATTAGTACAGTATCATGGTATGGTAGTTTGAATACCTGTATAAATAATATCCACAACTGTTCAATCAGTATAAATTGTTCTGACACTCCCACTCCTACATGTGATGGTAGAACCAGAGGATATGAATTTAAGAAAACATGATGCTTGACATCAGCACGGGCCCCTTAGAGGGTATGTAATACACTTTTGGTACAGTATAGCACCTTGACTTTCTGCAATTTATGGCAAGAAACAGGACCAAATGAACAAAAATAATGGTGGTTTATTTCTTGGAATAGTTCAAAGGAATCAGGTGTTACAGATTTTCCAACAGTGTACTATCCCCTTAATTAGCTTCATTAATACAGTATATCTGTCTGATAAAAAGCGTGACATGTGATTGTACCTTAAAAATGTTAGTAAAGCATGTTATATAAAATTATATATTTTGTGTGTTGTATTGTCATGCCCCCATACTGTTCCTAATGTCCATATGTATGATGTACTACTTCCTGTTGTTGTTACCATTATGTTGTGTGTACAATTGTCATACTCTCTTCATTGTTGCCTGTATGTGAGTTATTCTAATCTCCTGCCCTGTATCTGTTACTTATGCCCGTATAGTGTGTTGTAGTGGCATATGCAGGGAAAGTTGTGGGCAGGGCAGTGGTAGTGATGGTTAGAATGGCTCCATATACACTCCTTGGTGCCCTTGTACTGGTCATCATCACTATCTAGTCCTTAACCATGACTTTCCTTACATGTGGCCTCTAATCTCACTCAACCTTAGTACTATACTGTATTTATAACTTACTAGCCCTGTATGCCTTGAAGGGGTTATTTATACAATATATTTTTTTGACAATTAGAAGCTTGCTTATTCCTCGAAACTGGTCAAAACAAACTCAACCTAACTACTGTATAGGCAATCTATTTTGTGAGACACTTTGGAGGAATTGGTAGTACTGTACCTACATCTGCTCAATATATGTTACCCCTTTAATTTTTACCTGCTTGTCTTGTGTGTCTACTAAAGCTTACATTCCCAGCTGTGTGACCGTAACTCATACCCGTGTGTCTTGTGTCCAGGGTAGTGCAACCCCTCTTGCTCGGGGGACTGATTCGCTATTATGACAACCGCTATGTCGTGAGTCTTACTTCTGGGTTGGTGTGTGCTGTTGGGATTGTTGTCATTTCAATGGTCCACATATTTGTTTACCATCCCTACAACTTTAAATGTCGGCGCATTGGTCTGCACATGAAAACTGCAACTTGCACCCACATCTTCAGAAAGGTAGGTGTGCAGTACAGTCCTGTATGTGCCTGTTGCTCACTTATTTGCACAGGGCACAAGCAGATTAGCAGAGTACTGAAAGTTCTATAGTTGCATGATGGAATTTGATGGGGCCTTGTGGGACAGTATACATATTACTGTACTTGTTGTGGAAACCACTGAGCATCAAAATGGTACCCAAATAAAACCGACACTAATATACCTGTACTGTAATTGATGAGCCTGATAAAAAAAGCTAAAGTACAGTACAGGTATTAGGTAAATGCTCTGCTTATGACTGTGGTGTTGGTGCTCTCTTTCTCCTGAGGTCATCTGTCTCCCAACTGTTGGTGAAGGTGGGTTTCTAATCTCCTGTTTTAGAAATTATAAATATTTTCCTATACATTTTTTCCCTGCTATGAGCAACAGGGAAGTCTCTTTAAAAGCTAATTTTCTCTTCATGAACTTTGTACAATATAGTACTGTGGGATTTTATCTTTCTGTGGTCATGCACATATTATCTTTGTCATTTAATATTTACTCTTATTTTTCATTCCCTTATTCATATTCAGTATTTGTTAACTCTTGGGACAAAAAGAACTTTTTAAGGCCTCAGCCTCCACCAAAGCTGAGCACTGATCATCCTCCTCAAAAGATTGTGGAAGTCAAAGGAAAAAATCACCACTACTTCACTCTCTACTGATAAAGAAAAGAAAGAAAAACAAAAGAAATTTTGGATCCAGGTCCAAATGCATAATCCTTCACTGTACTGTACTGTACTAAGTTAAGATAATCCATAACATAACACTTTTGCCTTAAGTTTATCCTTTGGAACATGGCAACTCTTATTGTGAATATCTTGCCAGGTTAACACTAATGCTTGCCTTACAGGATAATGCAGCCCATATGCCTCGGTGGACTCATCCGCTATTTCAACAAGGAGGAAGGGTACACGGTCATCGATGGGTGGCTTTTTTCAGTGGGAGTAGTGATGGGCTCCGTGCTTTATGTATTCACCCACCATCCATACTTCTTTAGGGTGCAACGCTCTGGCATGCAGCTCAGGGTATCAAGCTGTGCCTT
Organism: Petrolisthes cinctipes; assembly: GCA_033782935.1. Classification (NCBI taxonomy): domain Eukaryota; kingdom Metazoa; phylum Arthropoda; class Malacostraca; order Decapoda; family Porcellanidae; genus Petrolisthes; species Petrolisthes cinctipes. The sequence continues at coordinate 75,751 of JAWQEG010003974.1, read as the reverse complement.
ACTATATAGAAAGGTACTGGTGTTGTATGCATGACTCTTGTTTGCTTTCCACAGTGCCCTTCAGTTCTACCCTTGTTACAATTGAGACAGTAAGCACTAATGTCTAATGCATATTGACTCGGTGTGTGTGTGTGTGTGATACAATGCAGTACTGTATTTTGTCAGAATTTTGGATTACATGTCAAAACTAATATAAAGAACAGAGGAAATGCAAAACTCAAAGAAACTGAACAATTGGCCATGGGAATTTATATATACATTTACAGTACACACTCTTTGTTAACCCTTCAATGCCGAGAATTTCTACAAGTCATATTAGGTCATCTGCATTTCTGGACCTACTGTATTTGGAATAGTTGCTAACCTTTGGGTTTGAGGAGGGCTTTCTTCACTCTTTATAATCATGAGATGTTAAAAGAAATGCAAAGAAAATGTTGGCACATTGAAGGCTACCGGTTCCCATAAACTAGGCCAAGAAACAGCTAGCCTCAATGTAAGTATTGTAGTTTGTTTAGTGACAGTAAGGAGAAATCATAGTATGAAAGAGTTGGCACCTATTATATGTCAAAAGACATAACTCTTCATGACCATCAATATGGGAATTATGCCATGTAATGAGACAGTTATAGAATGGCACATGGCAGAATTGATAGAAGTTATGTAAAATGCCTAGGAATATGGCCATATGTGAAATGACATATGTTATCCTGCAGTGTTATACTGTATATGCAATTAAGACTGAATTATTTGGTCAATAAGTTTACAAGATGACAGGGAACACTAAAGTCTACTCATGTGTAATGAATTCCTTTGGTCAAATGTATATACTGTATTGTTGTTATACTCAGTTAACTGTATTGTAGTATACACTAGTGTGCAATAATATAATATTAATATGGCTCTGTAGGAAAGCCTGGTTCAGGCCATAGCCTTACTCAGGGGCTCGGGGATGCTCTGCCAGACAGCTTGTTTCTAATTACTAATGCATGTTGCTTTGTACCATTTTGAAGGAAGAGTACTGTACTTATGAGGTAATTCTTTTAGTTACATATTGTACAGTCCCTATTACAGTAGTAGGTGTCCCCGTAAGGGAAGTATTGCCTGCGGTGACGTGGGCAGTACTTTAAGGGTTATGGCGTCCCTTCGGCCCCAGCCAATCCTTTTCAGTTCTTCAACTATCCCTCCGTTCCTTTTCTTTCCTTCGTACTTGCTGTCCCGTCTCTCTATCACCCCTTCCCACTGGTGAGGGCTGGTTCTATCCAGAAATGAGGAATTTGGCATCCTCTACCATACCCTGGCCTGTTCTGTCTGTCTCTCTTACTATTTCTCATTCCTTCTGGGTAGCTGACGAGATCGCCCGATTGGGTGGCACAACAAGGAAGACTACAGACAGTGGGAATGTTGGCTCGGGGGTACATACCCGTGAACCAGCAGTCCCCTCGTCTGTTGCCTTCGAAGAAACAGATCTCACTATCACCCTGACTCCCATTTGGGGGTCCGAGCATCTGCGCGGCTTCGGTCAACCAGACTCGGGACTGCTCGGCCAGACAGTCTGGGGAACTACAACAACAACAACAACAGTAGTAGGTGTACTATAGAGCTCAACATTATTTTGCATTTCCTGGTTTCAGACATTATATATATTACCATAAATAAAAACAAATTTAATCAATTTATAATTGTCCAAGTCATCTTGATATTTGCACTGCTAAGAGTGATCAGCAACCCCAACAACAAATATGTTGCTGTGTTACCTAAGTCACATGTTTCACCCACATCACCACTGGCTTCTGACTTGGTTGGGAGGGGTGAACTGACATGGGTGTTGGCAATGGTGGAGAAAGTGTTAATGTGTGAGCTAGGGTGGGAGAAGTGATGGTGTGGAATTTGCCCCAGTTATAGAGAAAATCAATATACTGTACAGTAGTACTAACTGTGTACCATGTAATGCAATCTATATGTGCTTCATAGTACCCTACAGGAAACTCATTTGACATGACTTCTATGCACTATACAGTTTCACTAATGCATGTTGAATATTTATATTTATGTTGTACAGCTCCAGAGAAATGGAACAGACACACCAACAAAAGGTCCTTCATTAAGTACAGTGTAGGCTGAGATATTGTATGCAGTAGCATATCTTCACCTGTGCTCAGTGACTGGTATTCTGCTGGTGTGTCTGTTTCATGTGTTCATATGTTTATACATGTACAGTACCTCCTTCACTTTTACATGGGTTGGCATTTTATTTACATATAGGTTGCCTTCATGAGGGTCATAGACTAATATACAGTACTCAACTCTTACTACTGCATGCCATTGGAATTGTGTGACTTTGACCCTTTGTACTGCACTGGGTAGGATCTTATTTACTAATATGCATTACAAAATTGATGGTGTACTTCAGTCATACCCCAATGTGTGAAAAAGATTTAGGCCGACAATTGACCCCTGCAGTTTGTGGGAGTTCTGTGACCTGTCTACCCTTGAATGTGAGGCTTTGCTAATACTGTAGGAATTCTGCCCCGACTCCCATAAAGCAACTAAGTTTATAATTTAAATTACTGTGCTGTGTTACTATTATCTTAATTACCTCACTCACACACACACACACACACACACACACACACACACACACACACACACACACACACACACACACACACACACACACACACACACACACACACACACACACACACACACACACACACACACACACACACACACACACACACACACACAGTGTCATACTTTAATCCAGATAAACCAAAGTCAAAAGTCTCTTAAGATATAAAGTACTGTATACTGTAGTGTTACACAGACAAAAATTCTTTCATGAGACCTTGGATTTTCAGGCTTCTAGACTAGTAAATATAGAGGAGATTTGATAATTATGAATATCAGATATCTGATATACTGTACTGGCTGATGCTAAAGAGGTTTAGAAAATTACATTGTAAAAAAGTTTAAATTTATATTTACTTCTTAATTTTTTATCTATAGTTTTTAGGGAAATGTAAAATAAGATTCAAATGTGGGAGTTGGTATGGATGCTGCTCTTTAATGAGTAAAATTTTTTGGTGAGAGTGAATGTATGATGGATGTTCCCTGCATTGGTGGAAAATTAAAACTATCTTAATACCAAAATTAAATTGCATTTTCCTTTTGGCAATTTTTATATTTCTCGTGTTTGACCTTATCTTAGGGTAGATTTTATAATATACGTGCTAGGTCAATTTAAAGATGTTTTCTACATAGTTCTCCATTCTTACATAATATTTAATACAACCAGGCTTTGCGGTTAAGCAAGACTGCCTTAGGTGAAACAACAATTGGACAGATGGTGAATTTGCTGTCCAATGATGTCAACAGGTTTGATACCAGTTGCATCTTCCTCCATTACCTCTGGATTGGCCCATTACAGGTACAGTAACAAGCCAGAATTAACAAAGTGTACTTAAATTTTTATCATAACATAATTATGAAAAAATATTCAGTTTAGTTTTAGGGTTGTGTTGACAATTTTTGGGGCTGCTAAATCCTCCAAATTTTGCAACAAAATACAGTAAACCTTCTAAAATTATCTTTTTCTCAATAGAGTTTGAAGGAATAAAAAGTCTTTAATACACTGGGTATTTGTGTGTTTCATTATAGCATTGGAATCTCAAGGGGGTCATTTTCAGCTCCTCAACTAGGATATCCCTCTTTTCTCTATTATTCCTTCAAATCTTGCAATTTCTAATTTTTACCTTTTATTCATGCATCATGGGGCCCTAGCTGGTGTGCTCTGCCATTTAGCTTTTTGTCTCTAGTTAGTCAGTCAGTTTTTTTATTAGATCATTACTGTTGTGAATGAATTGGACACCATTGATTTTCCAAACTGTGACATGAAACAGACTTCTTTAGTAACTGTATAATGTTCTGCTATGTGATCAGTTTGTAAGTATATTATCAAGGGTTTATTTTGCCTGGCAAAATCATGCCCTACCCTTAAGTAGACAATAACTTTGTCAGATGGACAGCCTGAATTTGTTTGGAACTGGATGCTAGTGAGTCCTCCATCCAAGTTAGGCCACAAAACAACATCTATGCCAAGGAAGTCTGTTTCATTACACAGTTTGGAGGAACTAATGGCAACCAATTTGACTATTGTACATAACTCCATTAAAATTATGTGTCATCTGTTTTTCCGCAGACATTGATAGTGGTCGTTATCCTGTGGTATGAGATTGGACCATCTTGTTTGGCGGGGATTTTCTTGCTCATTCTCTTTGTGCCTTTTCAAAGTGAGTACATGTAAAGAGATACCATATACCTACTGTACATTCAGAGCTCACCCACTTGTGTAGTGAAATTTTACCTGTCCAATGTATGTGTTTTGTGTTTCATCCTTATGGTGATTCGTAGATGTTTTGGGCCAGAGAGGCAACCAAGCTGTAAATATTGTCAATTTTTGTTATAATTAATGGTAAATGTCCTCAGTCAGTGTTGCACATGACAAGCTTTTGTTCAAGTCCTAACCCTTGGTGATGAGGTGAGACCATGCATGATTGGCCTCGACAATCTCTACTACAGTGAGAGTTTACCCTCAACCTACCGTAAGAAAAGAAGCTTTATTTTGGTATGCTGACCCCTCTTACTAGGTACCATTGCCTCCTCTCACTCTCATATTACCATTCAAGTGTTGTCAGTCTTATCACTTATAACTTCTACACCAGGCTGGTTGGGGAAAGTGTTTTCAAGACTACGGTTGGCCACTGCCCACCTCACTGATGATCGTGTCCGCATCATGAATGAAATAGTTAATGCCATGAGGGTGATCAAGATGTATGCATGGGAGAAACCATTCACTGAACTCGTAGAATTATCCAGGAAGTAAGTAATGCAACTACTTTGGTCAGTTTCTTTCTACCCAATGATAAATATTCACATACAGTATTATGATAAGGTAGCTCAAGTAATTGTGATTCTAGTAATTTGCAACAGCTAACCATGTGGTAGGGTCTGTGGGCCAACTTCCATCAAGTTGGAAAATGAGGAAAGGTTGTGGACACTGCAGTACCTAAATATATTTATTCTTCTATAGATACTTTGTTATCCTCTCCAGTTCCTGTTGTTGCCTTGTACAAAATATAAAATGTGTAGTTCAGGTTGGAAAAGAGGCAAAGTACACATGCATTCTTCTTAATGCTTCAGAGACATTATTATAAATTTAATTTGCAGGAGTGAGATAGGAGTCATCATGAAGACCAACTATTTTCGTGCTATCAACATGTCAGTCTTCTTCACCTCGTCCAAAGTTATCGTCTTTCTCTGCCTTCTTACATTTATACTCACAGGAAATATACTGACAGCAGAGAAGGTATGTATGTAAGAAGTGTATAGATATGATATGAATTATTTACACAACCATACCTTTTACTTCCTAGACCAGGCAGCAATAAATCTTGGTAATTGTCTGTATTTAAAAAGTTTTGAGATTGAGTAAAGGTCAATATGATTTAAGCATTCAATGTAAGTGAATACTATCAAGGTGATTCAAAAACTTTGTATAAAATACTTTATCAGTTTTGATAATGTGAGTTTAACTATATAATAACTTCATAGCACTGTGAACAAGACCTCATTGAAATCTGTCAATGCATCCCACAGGTATTTGTGACAATCTCCCTCATCAACAACGTAAGGCTGGTCATGACGCTCTTCTTTCCCTTCGGCATTGCCATGGGATCAGAGATGCTAGTGTCTTGCGATAGGCTGGAGGTGAGATCCCATTTACGAGTTGTCACTAGAGTAGGGAGGCTTTTGTTGTGGTAAAGGATGTATTGACCAGGTGTTAGGCAGTTGTTTGAGATAGCCTGTAAAAAAGTCTGTTTATGGCCTTTATGATTGGAAGGTTTATGGGAAGTGCTGCAAATGTGTGGTGTATTGAGGGAAAATTTTAGATGTGGGAGAAGAAAGGGTTGTATGGAAGGAGATAGGGAAGGTATGGTATAGAAAGGTAAGGTATGGTATGGTATGGTATGAAAGGATAAACTTGGGTATGTAAAGGAGGGAGGTACCTTATCAAAGGAGAAAGGAGTATATGCAAAGAGATATTAGGGAAGTGGAAGAGAGATGGAAGTTCAGTCGGCAAAAAAAGTATTCGAACCCCCTTACATTACAATTAAGTATTAACTATCCATAAAGGAATTCTGATGCTTTTTTTGCCGACTGTACTGTATGGAATGATGAAGGGAAGCTGGGAGAAAGAGTTTGAAGTGTGCAAATAAAAAATGGATAGACAAGGACAATGGGCCAATTCCACAGTCGTTCATAGTTGTTTGTAAGCACACAAACGAAAGAATCTTAGCCGTGTAAATGACTTTTGGCTGAATTATTGGATGAATTTGATTACTCCACCACTGTATATAACTGGTAATGCAGGGCTGCTCACTCAGACAGCTTGAAGAACTTCAACAACAACAACTATGGTATTAATGGAACTACCCGACAGATTTTATGGATATGGATACCCGAGTTTGTTGTTGGATATAATTAATTAAGACTGACAAATGTTGGGGAGGATCATAACAAACCAAAGCCACTGTGGAATGAATCAGCCCTAATAAGACTGACAAGTGTGGTTGGTTGGGGAGGATCATAACAAACCAATCAAAGCCACTGTGGAATTGGCCCAATGAGTGATGGACTATAAATAGAACATAATGTATACAAAGAGAAAAGGATATAATCTGTATACAGTACTAAACAGTTTCCTTTCTAATACAGAAGTCAGTCCTTAATTGTCCTGCAGTCGCACATGATGTCAATTTGCTTATGTGTTTATTGTCAGATTTTACTTTACTCATATAGTGGGGCTTGGTCATGAACACAACTCAAGCTTACTTTATTATTGTTGTTGCCATTAGTTGTTGTTGTTATTATTATTATTATTATTATTATTATTATTATTATTATTATTATTACTATATAATTATTATTATTATTATTATCATTATTATTATTATTTCTATAGTTTTTCACAAGAATAATCTGATTAATCTTAGTTTGTGTAATATTGATCTTTTCTCCACTCACTTTCTGATTTTTCTCTTTTTTAGGACTTCCTTCAAATGGAGGAAAGAGAAGAAACCAACAGTGTACAGAGAAGTAACCTACGACCAAAACCAAGGGTGAGTTCAGTTCATTTTATGAGTCTTGCTGATCTATTGAGTTCCAAGTCAGTCACTCGCAGCTCTGCAGTCTTCTATCCACTCCTCATTCTTGCCTCAAATCTTCCCTCTTCTGTGGCCTACTTTATGACATAATGACCCTACTTTTGTTGTACAGCCTTTTGTATCTATATAAAAGATATTGCTGAAATAATAATTATATTGTGTTCTGAACTTTGGGTTATGTTTTGCCATAAGTACAGATATCAAGCCAAGTATAGTTTAACTTGTATTTGGTTACTGTATACAGGTGGGTGGTCAAGTTGAACATAATTACTGCATTCCACATCATAGTATAAAATTGGCCTTATACTGTATGAAGTTAATGTAAATAATTACCACTTACTGTATGTCTAGTCAGTAATGATATTGTTGAACACATTTTTCTATACCATATGTACTGCATAATTGTTTTGTTGTATAGAAAGTTATCCTTTTGCAGAACTTGTGGACATCTTGTATAACTGTTTTGTTCTTTAGTAGGTTTTCTTTTTGCAGGATTGTTCTCTGACTGTTACAGGATTGACAGCCAAGTGGAGTAGTGCTACAGAAGAGAATACCCTCACTAATGTTTCATGTTCAGTCAAGGCTGGTGAACTCCTGGCTGTAATTGGACCTGTAGGAGCTGGCAAGGTACTACGCAACACTTCTATACATACACACAAATACACATTGCATCTTTATATACTACTCGTGGGAGGGATCATTTTTTCAGTCTATATATAAGTTCATTCAGTCTGTATTGAGGGTGAAATATGAGTGTATTCTGGCCTAAGAATTTTGTATTATCCTACCAAGTGAAATCCCATAGAGTGTATATCTCCCTTAGCCAAGAAATGATTCATTCCCCTTGAGCTGGTGGCTAGATTGGACTGGAATTAGCTTCATTCTTGAAACTAGAGCATTAAACTAGTAATACTTTGCTCAATGAAAAAGTTCGATACAATGCCCTGTTTTTGCTGTCTTAGTATATCAGACATACAGATTTCATATATTTATTATATACTGTAGACTCTTTTTCCAGTTTCTATGAGTAAATGACATCAAGTGTGAACCAAACTAATGTCCATACCTGTACATTGCAGGGATCATTGTTGAATGCCATCCTGGGTGAGCTGCCTGCCAAGAGTGGATCGATAAAATTACAAGGAAAGATTGCCTATGCATCCCAGGAGCCCTGGGTGTTCTCAGGCACAGTGCGGCAGAATATAGTCTTTGGCCAGCCCTATCATGAGAAAAAATACAATGAGGTGCTAAGAGGTCAGTAGTAAAATACCATTAGTTACTATAGCACCATAGGGGAGAGTATTGCCCACAAAAATGTAAACAGTACTGAAACATTTTCATTATCCCTTTTGTCTATAATTAAACTTCCAACTCTTTAATTAAAGTGTTCCTTCTTTACTTCTTCCTTCAAAGTTTGCTGTCCATCCTCTCTTCTTTGGCAGCACATGGCCATTGCAGTGCCATTAGTGTTTTCTTTCTAATTTATTAATACAGTACTAACTAACTAGCTTAATACACTGAAGGTTCTGAGGGAAAAAATTGCAAGTTTCGTGTATTGAAGTTAACCAACAATGTTGATTGCATAATGGGCTTCTTTGTGATTGGTGAACATGTTTCTCTTGTCAGCAATAAAATATATATGCTGGGTGCTCCAATACAATAAGATACACCGTAACTGTGGTTATTCTAAGACTATACCGGTAGTATTATATGTTGGTATAGGTCATGAAAAATTATTAATGAGTAACAATTAGAGAAAGGTAGTTGGACAGTGGGTCACCACCTTGTCTGCTTCCCATTTTCTTTCCAACAGTTGTAACATAATGACTGTTGCAAGCTGAATACACCGTCATAAGAACCTTCTCCTTTCTGGGCCACTTTGTATCATATGACACTGGTGGGTTATAACAAATTCTGATATATTACAGTGTGTGCCTTGGAGACTGACCTAGACCAATTCCCCAACCGTGACCTGACCACAGTAGGAGAGCGAGGCATGTCACTCAGTGGTGGTCAGAAGGCTCGGGTCAACTTGGCAAGGTTCGTCTCACTGACAGTGTTTCGTATTGGCTATTGTAATTATAATCCGTAAACAATGGCTGATATTTTTATTATTCTCTAAATTTTCTTTACATCCAAAAGTTAATAAGTACAGCAAATAACTCTAATACAATAATGTACATCTTAAATGCCAGGAGAGATTATTTGACTCGGAAATAGCTCCATTGTCCAGGGGTTAAGGAATAGTAATATTATTTGCATAGTTGTATCTAAGTTATTCAAACAGGAATGTTCACTTATTAGCATAAGTAGTTTTAGTTTAGGGTTTCCCCCTGCTGAGTACTAGAAATATTTAAAGTGCCAACTAACTGACAATATGTTTTTGGGGTGACATTTGATGCTTAGAACTATGTAACAGAAGGATAAGGCTTAATTTTTTCTCTTGAATTTTTTTTATCCACTCATAATTGCCGCATACTGTATTAGAATGTTTTCCATCTCCAGTGAATATATAATAAAGGTAACATTCTTTTGTCATATTAACAGAGCGGTGTATTGTGATGCCGATATTTACCTTCTGGATGACCCACTGAGTGCTGTAGACACACATGTTGGTAGACATCTCTTTGACAGTTGTATCATGCAGCATCTCCAACACAAAGTGAGAATACTTGTCACTCACCAACTGCAGTTCCTCAAGTCTGCATCGCAAATCCTCGTACTTAGAGAGGTGGGTATGTGTGTGTGGAGGCTTCATTTTCTCAGTTTTCATTTCCATCAGTCTTCAGTCATTCATTTTCAACTCTTCAGCTATCCTTCCTTTCTTTGTTTTTCCTTCAAAAGTTACCATCTCGAATCTCTATATCCTTCTTCTTTAGTATGCAACCTAAACTGCAATTCTGTAAATGTTTTAAATAATTAATTTGTTGTTGCTACAAAGGGTTGAGGGAGGAATAACACCTGCCATCAGGACAAAACTGAGTTATTATTGGTCTTGTCCTGCCAACAAAATTCAGTTCTATAACTAATAATGTTATAATACTAAGTTTTCATTGTCAATCCTTAACCAGGTGTATGCATGTACGTTAATTCCTGAATCTATGGGACATATATACTGCTTAATTCTAATAGCCAACACTTACAAGTGACAGGTCTGAAGCCAGTCAAATCACACGTAATAGATCTGGAACCCAAAATCCAGAGGTCTATCCAGGATGGTAGGTTAGTCACCACTAGAGTGTGTCCTGTGGCATGGTGGGGCTACCAGCGTCACATGTTCCTAGCTGACTGGGAAACACAAGTCCCTCTCACTTGCTATCTTTTTGTATATCTTGTTCCTTGTTCTATACTCTTTTTCTAACTCCATTCCCATTTCCAGCAGTTTATTTTTCCAATTATATGTTTTTGATCCCATCTTATATATACCTTAACTATACCGCCGTTATGGCAGGTATACTCCCCCTGTCGTGATCCTATGACCCCCTCCCCATTATGATGGGTGACCATGGGGGTGACTACAGAATTCTTCAATTGCTCCAACTTTCTTAGTGTTTTCTCCTTGTCAGGTGAAAATATTGTAGCCCTAAATGTTTAGGTTGTATCAGTAATTTCTTCAGGTTTGGTAGATAATAAAACTGACATTATGAAGCAATGGCAGTATGTTGTCAGTAAAGGATCCTTCTCATAAGATGTGTGTTCATTTGTGTCACTTTTTAATATGTCAAACTTATACTGTACTGTATTTAACACTATTTCAGGGACATATGGAAGCCATTGGCAGCTATCATCAGTTGGTGAACAGTGGAATGGATTTTGCATCAATGCTTTCTGAAAGTCAAGAGGAAGTAAAGATTCCTACTGTGCTCCGAAATACCAGTAGAGGAGGCACGGTGATAAATGGTGCCATCCCCAAAGTTAAGCTCCTACAGGACCTGGAACTTGGTAAGAGTAACTAACTCTATTGAGATTTGTAATCAAAGAAATATATCCAGTGGTATACACTTTGCCTTGCCAGTTCAGTGTCAGACAGTTTGCCCACGAAAAAATATGTTGGAATTCCTCAGCATTTTCCAGACAGAGCATTATTCTTTTAGCAAACTATAGTATATGATATTGGTGTCAAACCAAGGTGAAGCTAGAGACTTTTATATACTGGTATATGAATGCTGTCACACGCTTGCTTATACAGTATTTAATGGCTTCTAGTAACCACTTTACTGAATTTATCACACTCCAATTTATCTAAGAAATTTGATAAAACTAATGAAGAATAATATGAAAAGTTTACCAACAATGCCTCTAACTATTTTGGGAGATATTTTAAAACACATGTGACCTCTGGTTGACATGGGTAGCCTAACTTCCGTAATGAACAAGCTGGTGAAAACTCATAACTCATGTTAATGACACTGAGAATTACCAAAACCATAAATTATGTCTTCAACTCCTCATCACATCATTATGGTAAATTCTAGTCAAAAATTATCTGGTCGTGATTTTACTACACCATGAAAGAGACACAGTGGGCAGTTATAACACAGCCAAAGGGTTGAAAGATAACAATTGAAATGAAGAACAAAGTAAGTTTATTATATCAGCAAAATTAAACTTTTCTTCAATCATTGCCAAATAAATTTACAGTTATGTTATTGCCTGATATATTGCAGTTAGTTTTGCCACTCCCTAATACAAAGTACCAGTGATTACCTGTAGCCTAGCTCATTGGAATATTTTTTTCTTTTCTTTTCCAGCTAGTTCTCCACCATCACAATTTTCTGGTCGTGTGAGAAATGATTCCATCAGTTCCCTTCATGACTCAGTGGAGGCAGAAAACATAATGACAATATCTGGAGCTCACACCACCAACTCTTCCTATTCCGTTTGTGATGACTCCTTACCAACGTCTCCCAGGAGCCCTAAGCAGCATTTGGTAAGGATTTTTTAATGTTTATCAATATTTTAGTACTGTAGTAGAGAACAAGCTTAGCCCTTTAGCATTTTCATATTGTGTGCATTTCACCAAGTAGATGATGATATAACTCCATCATATGTTGCTAGGTACAATACATTTTAAATCAATTTTATAATGAAGAATATTTAACTTTTTAATTCCTTTGTATATCTGCGAATATGAGAAATTGTTATGATGAGTTTTAAACTCCTGCAAAGAAGTCTGTTGTTGCCATACTAAACCAGGCAACTTATTGTAAAGTCAAGGAGCAACATAGACAGTGATCTCTTGACAAAGAATTTTTCATTTACAGTATTGGTACCAAACTCCCCTATGGATAATTAGAGTTAATTTCAATGTAAGAGTGGTTCCAATACTTTTATTTGCTGACTGTACACTCTTGGCACATTAAGATGATAAGAGTTCATAACTACTCTGCAATTCAACATGATTTCCAGCAATGGGACTATACAACAAATTGACGGTAGGCTGACCAAACCTTAAAGCCTTAGAAACAATCATACTAATCTTGAATTCCACACTATTGGAAGCCAGTGCAGCTTTATTTATAAAAAAGTGATAGGGACCCCCCTGGGTGTAAGAAAATAATTAGTCTAGTACACTTATTAACCTGTACAGCATAATCAGACATAATAACTGACCTCTACTGGTATTGGCTGACTATTATTATTATTTTTTACAGAAATGGGGTTATAACAACATAAAATGAAGGTAGAACATAATGGTTACATTCACCAGTCCAAATATTTCCGAGCATAAAATTGCAAATTAGAAGCTATAGCAAACCAGAATATCTTCACAGGACACCTCTTGCTTTAAATATGATAAACACCACCTGTAGTCTGACACAGTTTTCATGGGACACACTGGATCGAAGACTGTGGGCGATTCTACAGTGGCTTTGGTTTGTTAGGATGCTCCCCAACCAACCACACTTGTCAGTCTTAATTTTATCCAATAACAAACTCAGTCTATCAGGTAGTTCTATTATTACCATAGTTTGATAGTGGAGTCGTCAAATTCATCCAATAATTCACTCATGAGTCATTTACACAGTTCAGTTTCTTTCGTTAGGGTGCTTGCGAACCAAAACAAGCCACTGTGGAATTGGCATATATCTGGCCAATAAAAATTGCTGCTGTAATTTTAGTTTCGGTACTGAATGTTTTATCTTTTAATCCAGATACGTTTTGTAGGTTTCTAACAAAGTTTTATATTTCACATGACACTAAAGGCTCATCGCAGCGACAAGATATTCATCGCCACGGAAGAGGAGAAGTCTGAACTTCTGGTTCTTAAATTTATTTGAATTTTGCTTGAGTATATTGAGCTTGATTTGATTATATTTGAGTTGTGGCATGAGTATGATGTTGGCTTGTATTTCCTCTTACTGTGATTTGTGTGGTATGTTTAAATTTACAGTACAGTATAGCAAATGTTAAGTATTTTGTTGATGTGTGAGAAGCTCGAGTATATAGACCTGTATACAGTATGTAATATGTATTTTATTACAATAATTGAATGTTTGTGTTTTGTTAGCAGTATACCAGGAATTACAAATTATGCAGCATTTGGATGTAATGAAGCATGATCATTTTCTTCCAGTTTCTTGATGCTACTTCAGTAATTTGCAAACGCCCATGATCATAGTCATTGTAGTACAGAGTATGTCAGTACTTAATTTCATTTGTAAATATGTTGATTAAGGCTTGTCAAATTCAGCTATCCTAGTTGCTTAAGTATACAGAACCTTTGACTTTTTTCTCCCATCCTATCTTCTGAAATGAAATCCTAACTCTGCACCATCTTCTGCCTTTATTCAAGTTTTGTGTTTCTCTTCACTACTGTGTCTTGGGATTTTCTGTAGCTCTGCCTATGCTTTTGTAAATTGAACTAGAGTTGGGGACAAATACTATTATTTTTTTTTTTTTTTTTTTTTTTTTTATACTGAAATAAATAATATTGACTTGTAAAAAATCCCAGTGACCCACTAACTCATTGAAATTTGGATCAGTTAATAATCATTGTCATCAATACCCTATTTCCCTTTTTTCAAAGGGTGGGGAGGTTCTAGCACCAGTGCAGGCCGCCTGACAGGCAAGGAGTCCAGCTCCGAAGCTATTTGAAATTTTTAAGGTGGTCATTGTTAGAGAGTGATCATAAAATATTCTCTTATATTAGTTATACCATTATAGTTCAGGAATAGTGTAAGTCAGTGGATTAGATTTTTTCTTCATCATCATCAATACCCTATTTCCCTACTTTCAAGGAAGGGGGAGGCTCTAGCACCAGTGCAGGGCCCCAGCTATGATGCTATTTGAACCTTTGGTGGGGTCATTGTTAGAGAACGGAGTCCCTTACCCTCACCCCCCCCCCCCCCAATATTGTAGGGTATACGAGGCTGACTGCACCATCTAATGGGGACGCCACTTTCTTAAGCCTGTAGGATTAGATTTCATTTCATGTTAAATTTTTGTTTTGTTTTGTAAGTACTGTACTGTAGATTGTTGTTGTTCTTTGCCATTATCATTGATCAGAATTGACAGCATCCACTGTGGACAAGAAGAGTTGTCTAATAACCTCTATCCATGATGCTATTTTTATGCATCTTTATTTTTTCTTTTTCTTTTTTTTTTTTTTTTACTGAACTTAATACAATAATCTCTCTCTTACTTCTTGTTTTGTTTTTGCAAAGCTTTCATTATCTTCCCACAAAGGGAAATTAGTCTGATAACTAATAATCACTTATATTTAACCTCTGGCAAATATACAGTTGAAATACTGTTCTATACTGAACTCTTGAGCTGAATATTATTATTATTAAAGGGGTAATTTTATATGGAGGAATTGGAGGACTACCAAGTCCTTCAAGCTCATATACAATTCTGACATACTATAGTGTGTTTTCTGGTGTAGTTTGGAGAAATTATTAGCCTCCAGTTTAGCTTATGGATCAGTGTTACATTGTGTAAACAGTACTAGAAAGTTTATAAGTAAATTCAGGAACATAACAAGGGCTAGCAAAATACAAATTAGACTTTGTAATGATACACATGGCAAATACTGTACACTAACTGGTCCACCCTGGATATTATACTTGTAGTTCTACAGTAAGCCCTGAATATAACACTAGACATATTTAGCATCTTTAATTAACACAGGCCCAGTGTGGTGATGAATATCTGGTAACAGCCTTATGAGTGGCTAAAGATTCAGTAGGCTGAAGCCAGTTTGAGTTTGTTCCTTCCTTCGTAATGAATAACAGAAGTCTGGGAAAACATTTGGTCATTCAGAGGGCCTAGTGCTGTTGTTGTTGTTGACATTCTTCAAGCTGTCGGGCGAAGCAGCCACAAGTCACTGAGGAAGCCCAGGGCCTGGACTAAGCTTTTCCATAGAATCCTTAAGGAATGTATTGTAAAGTATGTTGAGTTGGAGGTGGGTGTGCTTGGATGTACCGTTGTTGCATCCTGGACACGCATCTGTGATGCCTTCATCCAGTCTCTTTTGGTAGGTCAGAAGGGCAGGGTGGTGCCCACACCTCAGTCTGGCCACTGGAGGGAGAGTGGTAATCGGAAAGGTGGATATCGGGAGGTCTTGCAATTGTAAAGAATTTGGTGGAAACCAAAATAGATTTGTGTTGTATCAAGGGTTTATTGTACTTGGTATTGCTTGTTGAAGGATGGTTTTCATTGTCTGCAATGTGTGTATGTGTGGGTTTGTGATGGCCTGGGCATCAGTAATGGCCTTCGTGAAGCGAGTATCCAGTGTTGGAACATTTAGTGAAAAGAGAAATATGTAACAGGTGAATCTGTTAGCTAATAGCAGATCCATCAGTGATAATCAATGACTCAATGTTACCATACATAGCATCTTCATTCACCAGGTGCTCTTTTCTGTTATTACAGCTTAGGTGAAGGAAAGGATTTAATTTATGTAAAGGCTTTTTGACAGGCATATCTGTCAACCAGTCATAAAACTTGTTACATAATCTTCATTCACTGGGTACTGTCTTCTATATGTGTGTGAACAAGAACCAGGATGGACCAAGTGGAAACATTATCAGCTGTACATTGCAATGCCTTTCCTGTCATGTTCCTTGGTTAAAGCCATTGCTCTTGTGGTCTTCCTTACTGCTGAGTCCTACCAATAAATTCTTATTCAGTATTCAGTCTATGATTCTTTTTGCTGTGTAGTGTAGAGTAGTTATTCAGTTTAATAATAACTTGGTTGATTTACTTACATCTAGTATGTTTTTATTTTATTTTTTTATTTTTATTTTTTTTCTTGTTCTGGTTAATTTGTAAGAAATCCTGTATTTAAAGTAAGACGAGCAGTAATTCACTATGCATAGTAGTAGAACTTCATTTTCTTTTGCCAAAATAACAAGGAAAATTAAAATCACAATGCAGTGTTTGGTCATTACCTCATATGATTAATTTATACAGTATTATATTATTCTGCTGTTTACGTTAACCCTACATCAATTCCACATTTATAACACCAGATGCATTTTACAGGTGGGTAAGGGTGATGACGCAGAAGAGGAGAACGACAAGGGCCAGACTGGTTCAGAAATGCGGTCCCATGGGACAGTGAAGAATAAAGTGTACATGCAGTACTTACGTGCAGGTAGTGGTTGGTGTGTAATAATTATTCTCATCATCTTAAACGTCCTGACTCAGATCCTCTTCTCTGGCACTGACTACTGGCTTTCTTATTGGTAAAGTTTGATTTTTTAATGTTTGTAAATTAAGGACACTATACATTTTGTGTATATGAAATAATATAGAGAAAAGATGTTGGAATAAGTTAGAGGATTGATTGAAAAAGTAAGATAGTTTTCTACATGATCTAACACTAGACAAAAACTTCATGAAGTCCATTACCAGACCCTGGTCATGAAAACCAACCTACACATACACACACACATCACAGCTTCTTTTATGGTGTGTGAGATTAAATTAACTTGGATGCTTTCCTGCTGTGGCTCTCTCCCTTAGAAGAATACCCAAGAAGGAGCAAGGCATCAACCAGTAATTAACTGATTTAGTGTTTTCTGGTGCTGTGCTCCTGTAAGTCATAAAATGCTTCCACAGCCAACAGAAAGCAGGTTATATTTATTTATATGCTATACAATATTATTTCCTCCATTTTTTTTAAAACTACTCATTGAAAACTCTAGCCGAACACTTTTCTGTATGGTGTTACTCTTTAGGACAAATGGTGAGCAGCTTCGGGCTCGGCTGGCAGTAAACATGAGCACTGGGAGCAACGGCACCAACTACTCTTACACAGATACTCCGGTGCCTGAGGGATACCTAGATACTGTGACCAATGTTTATATTTACACAGGTAAGGAAACTTGGTTGTTATGGTATACTCTTAAGACTGCAAGGATGACTAATATTTGGATTTATTGAGTCACGTTTATTTGCGATAGTATTACGATGTCCATAGTTGAGGCCCCGTCATTATTAATTTGTAAAGTGGATACCCTGTTTATTCTACCAGATTATTTCAAGGACTCTTTTCATGGGATCCTTAGAGATTACTTTGCAAGCATCAGTAGTCACTGAGGCAACAGCCCAAGTGATATCTCATGGAGGTCATAGTGTGGTGTTGCAGACATTTTGTGTTGTTGACAGGTATGACCATTGGACTGTTTGTGTTATCCATGGGGAGAACAGTGCTCTTCTTTGTTGTGTGTATGGCCAGCTCAAGACAGCTACACAACAAGATGTTCAGGACTGTCATCAGGGTTCCAATACAGTTCTTTGACTTACATCCTGTGGGTAAGTAGGCTGATTTTATTTTGTTTTCATTTGTTTATTGCTGTTGTCTAACATTTCCTGTATGTTTAGTAACTGATTTTTCATAAGGTTGAATTGTTTGATGGTACTGAGATGTTAGAATTTAAAGCCCCACACTTAACAGGTAACACAGTCTTGGTCAAAGTTTTCAGGCCTCTCCTATGTTATTAGTGAACTTTGAGATTCATAGTGTTATGAATGAGTTACTGGTGCTGCTTCTGTTTGACTGACAATGATAACTAGGGACCATGAAGGAATTGTTTATTCTCAAAACTGTACAGAAATTTAGGTTTAAGACTTAAGTAAACAAAGAACTGCAATAATAATAGCTATGAATATCAGAGTTTACCACCGGACAAGAAAGACAAGAATACACTGTACAGTATTTCAGTGGCTTTGTTATTCACCACTATCCATATTAAAATAACTCTCCATTTAATAATCATACCAAGATCTGGTAATAAACACCAGGCTTACAAATAATCAAGTGTGCTGGCTTGGAAGTATGCTAACTCATTATTTATCCATTGGAATGTCAGGATGTTAAAATCAGCCTCTTTATATCAACACACCAAGTTATTCATTCAAAACCAGTTAATAGTCATGTCTTGCCCCAGATTAATGTTTATATATTGTCTGGTGTGTAGACCAAATATACAGTATTATATTCAGCTGTTGTGTATGAATTACTTGAAAGTTTACATGTTTTAGACATTAGGAGTGCATCCTTCCAATAGAGTAATATTGTTGTCTTATGTTTGTTAATTATAATCCAGTTTTCATAGTGTAACTCCATGGTTCCTGTTGTCTCGTAGCAATTTTCAGATGTTTCCTTCCCTGTATCTTGTTGTTTAAAGTCTTTTGGTGTGCTTACTGTACAGATAGAGCCCATACATTCACCACTTGCACACCCAAATTTGACTTGAAACCAGCAGTATTGTGGCAGCTTATTCAGAGACAGCAGCTACTTTCCCGTTCTTCCCTTTTTGTATGGCTTATTTTATTTGTACACAGTTAGGGAAAGATATGTTCTCTGTACGGGTATGTACATTATAGTGCATTACTTACTCAAGACTCTTAATGCTCCAGTCAGTCTCCATATTCAGCTGTTGAATGATTGCAGTGCTTGTTGCATTACGGGCATAGATAGGTTCCTTATTAAACAAATCCTTCATTGTGAATATATTCTTAATGACACATGCATATGTAGCCCTTTCTCTAGCCTCAATAACACAGACATTTAACAAGAAATTGATTGAGCACTGTATACCTCTGAAGTAAAACATTGATTGACTTTGCAGTAGTGCCACACTGGTTTTCTCTTATGTTGTTGAAGTTCTTCAAGCTGTCTGGCCGAGCAACCCTAAGCTCCTGAGGAAGGCCATGTCCTGTGCTGGGCTTTCCCACAGTCCCCTCAGAGAGTGTATGTTGTGTTGTTGGGGAGTGTGGTTGTGCATATTGCAGTTTTCCATAATGTTTTTAATAAAATGCGGTGCTATGTTGCATCCTGGACTGGTATCAACAATGGCTCCATCCAGCTTCGTCTGATATGTTAGAAGGGCTGGGTGGAGGCTACATCGTAGCCTGGCCAGGTGGACTCTGTCCTCACGGGGAAGGGAGGATTCAGATGGGTGGATGTCAGGAGGTCGTGCATGCTGCTGAGTGTTGTTCTTGAGTGTTTGGATGGATTGGCGAGTGATTTGAGTATGGATATGTTTCTGGAGACTGGTTTGGGGTGGGCAGGGTGTAGGAGATGATAGTATTTGTGTATGGTATCGTGTACTGGGTGTTGTTTTGGTGTTCCTTGGCATGTGTGGGTGGCGTAGGTTTCTGGAGGCTGCAGCAAGTGTTTGTGTGCCTCTCATGTCAAGGTCCTTGATCTTGAGGACTTTGGTTTCATGGTGTAGGTGGTCTGTAGGTGTGGTAGCTGTGCAGTCTGTGATTATCTTTAAGGCTTTATTCTGTTTGGTCTGAAGGGTGTTGAGATGAATCTCAGTGAGGTTTGAGACCCAGGCAGGGCTTGCATAATCCATTACTGATTGGATATATTGTTTGTACACTGTGTTTGTGGTTTCTTTGTTGTGTCCAAATGTTGTGCTGGCAAGTGCATTTGTTTTTGATGACTGAGATATGTTGTTTGAATGTCATAGATGTATTGTATGTTATGCCAAGTATTTTGTGTGTGTGTGTGTGATATAGGTGTGTTGTTTATGGTGAGGTGTGGTGTGTAGCAGTGTTCTGTGTTCCAGTTGGTTAGAAGGGTGACAGTTGTTGTTGATGTTTGCAATTCTGTGTGTACATGTGAGTGTTATGTCGTCTGTGTTGGATGCTACATGTATTTGTGGTGCCTAGGGTATTGGTAGGTCATGCATGTATAAATTGAAAAGGGGGGGTGACAGAACAGAACCTTGGGGGAAACCTTTGGTGAAACGTTTAATGTTAGATGACTGACCAGCAAATGTAACATGGGCTACTCTTCCTCCCAAGCTCCCAAGAAGCTGGCTAGCCATCTTTTTGTATTATGCATGTTTGTGTTGTACATTTTGTTTTTCCCTGTTGATTTGTTCATTGTTATATTTCCAAGATGTACTTAACCCTACAGGTATCATCAGAACCCTGCATGTGTGAAGTGTGATTGGGGAATCTGCCACACACGTGTTGAAGAGGTTTTATATGAAGCATTTACAGTACTGTACAGTCGGCGGAAAAAGTCCTGTTGCCTCATTGCTTCACTGAGGCTCACAATGTTCATAGACTCAAGATTTTTAGGTGTAGAAAACATACTTATTTCTTTCTAGTCCATGAACACTGTGTGTCTCGGTGGACCAGGTGAGGCTACAGGACTTTTGCCACCGTCTATACATACTGGTGTATGTTTGTACAGTATATATACATGATGAGTATATATAATGGAAATGGTCAGCAAGGTTGTCAGGGGCTTATGTGACATGTGAGATACAGTCACAAGCTGATGGAATGGAGACACGAGCTCACTCATCATGGTCTCTTCTACCCACTTCTACCTGATGAGTTATGGAGGAGGAAAGTGAGAGAGAGAGGAAGAGATGGAGGGAGGCTTTATAGGGGCTGGTGGAGAGTTGCCACTTCTGGCTGAGATACAACTAATGCATCATCCAATTAAAGTTTCATTTGAAGCATTCACTGGTAAGAGGGAGAGATGGGAAGGAGGATTGATGGTGGTTAAGGATAATTGTATAAGTGACATGAGTGAAGATATGACAGGAAAAGTTGACTTAAGATAAAGAAAAACCTACAGCCCAGGTTATTGGTGCCCCTCCTCCCCTTCCTTCCCTATCTTGGTCTGTCTCCCTCCTACCTCCCCCTCCTCCCTTCTTCCTCTCATTTCCCCATGACTCATCAGTTAGAAGTGACCCCATGATGAGTGTGCTCGTGTCTCCATCCCATCAGTCCGCAACTGTACATAGTACAAACAAACAAGGTCAGTTGTGGCCAAGGTTATATATGTGAAGGGACTCGTAATACATAAACACACACACGGACATACCACACAATCTCACAATTTGTATACAGTACACCAATACTCCAGTAAGCAAAAGAAGATAGAGACAAGGCTTATCCCTGTACTAGAGGAAACAGTGAGGGATTTTCTCTGGCTGTCTGTAAATGCCATGTCCATAAGTAATGTCACTGGGCCTCATATGATTGACTAATCCTTGACTCCTAACCTTTGAGTGATGGTAAGGCACAGCCGATCACAGGTAGCCTAACAATATCAGCTGTGGATATTTACCTTCAGCTACAGTAAAACATACTATAAAAGTGAGTGTCAAATTATATATTCTGACTTTTCCACCACAATTAAAGAGGGGATTGTCTAACTAGATCTGAGAGAGGATGAATGTAACAGGAGCTTTGTTTGTTTCACAATACCTTTATTGATATTCACTAACTTACCATAGGAGAGGTACTGAATCGGTTTACAAAGGACACTGGCCAAATTGATGAACTTCTCCCTCCTAGTCTATGGGATTTTTATGAAGTAAGATTCTGCACCACTATGACTGTTGCATGGAGAAGTCTTTTAATCCACTTGATGAATGAACACATTACAGTACTGTATAATGAAATGGGTAATGAGATGGGATATGTAGACTACTAGATGTGTTGTTTGATATGCTGGTCTTTTGTCATGTTTCCCAAAGTATAACAGATTAATCATTTGTGTTAAGAAGGTCGTCTGTTACTGGTGAATTGAAAGGCTATTGATTCCTTGAACTATGCTACAAAACAGATCCTCCTCTAATATAATTAGCTACTAGTCTTGTTCTTGGTACGATATGGTTTAAAGAAATTCATCACCCCTCAATATACCCCAGTAACAGATAACCCCTTTAAGGTATAGTAGTTCCTTTGCCTTACCATTAGGCATTAACTGCAGGCTATTTGATATCTTCCATATAGAGCATCACATTTCATTAATGATAGGATTACTCTTTGACAGTGCTGTACTGTACTGCATTGGTATTACTTTCGACAAGTAAATCAGCAGCATCACCTTACTCTGAACATACTTTGCTGTCGTTAGTTGAAAGCCACATGGTACACTTGCTCATCCCAACAAGTTTGTATTGTTAAACTTGATTATTAACTAGTAGATGCTAAAGTGCTCTCATGCCTGGGTGATTGTACAGTCATGACACTCGGGCACAGAAATTAACAGTGAACAGCTGCACTGTTGTGAATTTTAGCTGCAGAGTTGATTAAAAAAAATCCAGGAATTGATTGCACACTGGATGTCTACATGATCCCTGCCTGAGTAATGTTTTTAGTATACTGCCTCAAAACTGGTCAGGCACTGATCGTGTAAAATAGAGCTTGATATACTCATTGGTTATTTGCCATGTAATGAAATTTGTAAGTATCGGTAGCCTGCAGTTAGCCAGTATCATCTCTACTCCTGTTAACATACACTGTATAGGAAAAGTGAAGCAAATAACAAATTCCAAGATTTCATCTGTATTTCATAGTACTGTATCTGAAAACTCAGGATGTCATTCACTTTTCCTGTGGGTTAATGCATAATTTATACACAGTTGCCATTCTGTTTATTTTCACAAATTCTGTCTTAACTATCTTCGGCAGCTGTTGCTGCTTTGTACAGTGCAGTATTACTATATCTTATTCCTTACACCTCGTGTTTCCTTCAGCTTTTGTGTAATTTACTAAAATAGATGTGTCTGACAGTCTGATGTATTTTGATGGCTTCTTCATTAATGTAAGATTGTGAAGTGTTTTGTTAAAAGTGTCTGCAATACAGGTACATGTACAATACTGTGTAGTGTACCCGGTGTTGACTGTATATTTTGTCTTGGAAGTTTATTATGAGCAAGAATTATTCACTAACATTGGATAATTGTGGAATTAGGTAGTATTTGAGCCAGATCTCCATTCTTGATTTCATGAGCTGTTTAGTAGCTTTTTCTCAAGCACCTGTCATATCAAGCTCCTGTCGCATCTGCCAATCAGATGAAAGGTACAATAATGAATTTGTCCTTGAATGTTAATCATTAGGTAGAGCATAACAGAGTATAGATATAAGTATGGTGAAAATATTCGTATGGCATGGAAAACCAAATACTGTAAATAACTTTTATAGCAAAGTAAGGATATCTTTGAAAATTCATATACAGTAACTTATTTATGAGCACTATAAAATTATTTACAACATTGCTTAGATAGAAGTACAGGTATGTTTCTGGTACTTTTTCACAATATTTAAGCAGACTCTCAAAATATTATTTTGGGTTTCCATACAATTTATTGATAGCCTTCATATACAGGTAAGTGATAAAACATTTTTATATTGTCAGCAGGAATGTTGGATTAAAATCATATTGGGTATTTCTACTGTAAAGATTGTGTGAGATATATTATGATAAGGGAAATTCCACATACAGGTTTGTCCACTTTGAAGAGAGCCACTCAGTAATGTCAGTCATTGTGAAATCAACCGTGAGCCATGTGTTGGGAATGGTACAGTACAGTTCAGTACCATATATGGAAACAGTAGGAAAACAAATAAGTAATTGGTTATAGGGTTGTAGCCGAGTAATGAATATCTTACAGTATGTATAGTACTGTACAGTAGTTGCATGTTGCCATGGCCCCTTGATTGACACCATACAGAAATCCTAACACCTTTGTTTATTTAAATTCACATAGTTTTGGAATTGTTTATGTTTGGATTCCATTAACATAAGACTTAACTGTCTTAACTGTCAGTCCCAGTGCCTGGCCTATGTCCAGGCACTGGACAATTTAACCTTACCCAATCCACCCAAAGCCAGCGAAACAAGAGATAAGAAAAAAGATTTCACGGTTGTAACCTTCCATAGTGGGAGATAAACTCTTGCAGTAGAGTATAAATGATGGATTAGATGGATGTGGCATCTTCCTATTGTACTTGATGTCCATTAGATGCCATAGTAAAATGCCTAAATGGCATGTAGCATCTATGAATTGGAGGATGTACAGTATATTAGTTCAATCTGACAAAAAAACAATAATCATTGTTTTGTATCCCAGTGTGTAGATATTGGTAGTCTCCATTTCTCTATCAGCATCACAAGCCTCTCAAGATAATTAAAGTCTATGGGTCAATTCCACAGTGGCTTTGGTTTGTTATGATCCTCGTCAGCCATCTACACTTGTCAGTCTTAATTATATCCATAACCATAAAATCTGTCAGGTAGTTTCATTATTACCATAGTTTGATAGTGGAGTCATCAAATTCATCCAATAAATCACTCGTGTGTCATTTACGCAGTTCAGTTGCTTTCGTTATGGTGCTTGCAAACCAAAACAAACCTCTGTGGAATCGGCACTATGTGTTGCTTGTTTCTGATGATGGGAACAGTTGATAATAACCATAAGTAGAGTGATGGTTATTCATATGAGCAACAGTATCTGGGACTAGTCAGGATAAAGCACTACAAGTTATTAGAAAATGACTGATTGACCAGTCAGGGGTAAGTCAATATACTGCTACTATTAGTGTAGACTTTGTCAGTATCTCTGCCTATCATTTCATTTGTTTTCTCTTGTTTTGTTTCTTCTCCTTTCTGTCCTTTTCATCCCATCCTGTTTATCACTACCTTGGTTTTTCTTTATTCTCAGGACAAATGCTAAACAGATTTACAAAGGATCTTGGACAAATAGATGAAATGCTGCCAATAACGGTGTTTGATGTCATTTCTGTGAGTAGTGTCACAAGCATGTGTGTGTTATTTGTTTTTAACCCCAATTAGCATAGTATGTAATTAGTTTTTGTAACTTGTTGTGTGGGACAGTATGGGAGAGAGAAGTAGTGTAAAGTGTTGTACTGTACCGTATATAAAGTTTGCATGACTGTCAGTTGTATTCTCTGATATTATGGCAGAGAATTAATGTAGAGTGATAAATTTGCATGACTGCCCACTCAACCTCACCTTCCCTGCTCTTTCCTCTCCTTTTATTCCCTTCTCTTTCCTCTCCTTTCATTCCCTTCTCTTTCCTCTCCTTTCATTCCCTTCTCTTTCCTCTCCTTTCATTCCCTTCTCTTTCCTCTCCTTTCATTCCCTTCTCTTTCCTCTCCTTTCATTCCCTTCTCTTTCCTCTCCTTTCATTCCCTTCTCTTTCCTCTCCTTTCATTCCCTTCTCTTTCCTCTCCTTTCATTCCCTGCTCTTCCCTCTCCTTTCATTCCCTTCTCTTTCCTCTCTTTTCATTCCCTGCTCTTCCCCCTCCTTTCCTTTCTTTCCCTTCTCCCTCCCTTTAGCTTTGCTTTCACTTTCATACCCTTCCCTCCTCTTTCTTTTCACTCCTATTTCTTTCCTTCCTTCATCTCTCTCCTCTTGTTTCCTTTCATTCATATCCTTATCTTCCTTTTATTTCAAGCTTTCAATCCAACCATTCATCCACCAGGAACAGTCAGGACACAAAGTATCTGAACGTTGTCATAAGCTTCTGGCAGCAACCCCGAGAGTAGAGTAAGGATTTCAATGGTAGACATAACTCATGAATAATAATATGGCATGATTTTGGATCACTTTTACTGTGTTTTTACAGGCAAGGAAAATAAATGTGCTCTCAGCCTTTAGTTCTCTGATATTGGGATACAATGACCAGACACAGAATATGGTAAAATGGTTATCCTTTCATTTATGACAAGTTTATTGTAGGGGTTGTTGCCAGAAGCCTTCAGTGTGGTTCAGATGCTTTGTTCCCCAACTGTACTGTGTAACTGGAAATCATATATTTAATCCTTAAAGTTTTTGCATTAGAATTATGCATGCACTAACAAAAATATTTATTTTTAAAGTAGCTATTAACCCCTTAATCGAGGGTGACAACATAAGTCAACACCCCCAACAAGTGTGGATGACCGTGGGTGACGACATAAGTCGAAAGGGCAGTTTTTATATATGCGTGCCCCATAACATGGTTGTCTAGAGTGGCAACTCTGATTGTGGGCTTGTAGGGACTCCGCCCTAGTCTAGCCAACTACCATCAGCCAGTGTTAAACGAACAGTGTGGGTGGAAGGACATATTTTTAGAGCTCCATTTTTCCTGTGATTACCATATACAGTATGTACGTGTATGTAAAAACAACAGTGACATTACATTTCATATTGTGTGTGGAAAAATGTGATTCTGACATGTTTTTTAATGAAATCAGAGCATGAAAACATACTTGTATATGTAAATAGAGTGTAAAAGTAAATTTTGAGTTGCGGTCATTCTGAGCTGGCTACCCATCCTACAGATGTTAATTTAGTCTTCACAAGTACATCAGAAGACAGCTAAAGGTTTGTACTTAAATATCTTGTATCATTTATTTATGTAGCATGAGTGATTTACAAGCTACTAGCCATCAAATGTGTTGTTTACATAGTAACTGCGAGTGCGGGAGAAAGGCCCGCAAGACAGAGCTGCCACGCGCCATGTGGTCTGCGATTTAAGGGTTAACAGCTATATAACTACACAAAACAAGAACATTTTGACACTGCAAACCTCTGCCAAAGCTTAACATTTGGATCATCTGTCTCAAAATGTTGTGAACATTTTAAGATTAAAGCTACAAACATATCCTTGCAATTATTACGCTCTAAAGTAGTATTTTTTTTTTTTAATCTTGTTACTTGTCATGAGGCCTTTGGTGAAAATTTTATAAAAATCCACAAACAACTTTTCGTGTAATCCTGCAAACAGGTAGACAGATTGACAAATTAACTCTCTCTAGCACGGCCTGGTTTTGTTTAAATTGTGCTCGTGGGTGTGGCAGGACACACCTCATGTATGGTGCACAAGTTTGAATTGGGGAAACTGCCTGAGGTGGGCAGCCAGACTGTCCAGACTGTGTTTCATCATATTTGATATGTTACCAGTGTAGAAGACGCCTATGTGACGTCCAAATTTGAATTAAATCTGCCCAACAGTTGACTTTTAACAAGGAGTTTTCCAAAATTAGAATGCCAAAGTGGCGTCCGGGCGCGAGCGCAAAGTTTTTTTCTTAAAACGCAGCATATGGGTCAGCCGTGTGTGAGAGTGTTAACTGAACCAAAAGCATAACCTCCTGACAGAGATAACAAACAAACCAACCTAATCTCCTTGGCAGAGGTAAGTTAGATCATTATATTTTTAGAAGCTGATAATCTAGGCTTGATAATAGTTGGATGAATACCTTTTTTGTTTTAGCTGCTACCTGTATCTTATTGCTACAAACTTGTTCATAATAGCTGCTATTTAGTGATTAACTCTCTTCTTTGGTCATATTTCCACATGCAAGAGCTAGGATTATTAACCAGGTACCCAGCTCTGCCTTTGAAAAAATAAGCTCTCCACAGATAAAGAAAACATACACTAAGCAGTAATTAAACAACTAATATTGTTACTAGATTACCCAGTACTGGTGTGAGGGAAGTAAGGTTATAGGAGTTGCCTGTTGAGCCGTATAGTACAGGTAATGTACCAACAACATACCTTAGGTTAGGGACGGTAGGTTGTAAATAGTATGTGACTCTTGTGAGGCCTTGAGATTAGTAAGTAAAGCTTCAAGGTGTTGGGTGCATCATGCATGTCCCACTAGTTGGGGACAATGGAGCTTCAAGGTGTTAGTTTCTTCTTTTCTGCCCCAGTGATAGTGATGCCCTATTTATATGTCATTATATGGAGAGAACAGCTATAACATAACTCACAGCATCATGGAATATTGAAGGGTATTTTCTTGACATGTTGGTTTAGCCAGAACACCTCTGAAGAACAGCGAGAACTTAAAAAAAAAAAAAAAAAAAAGCTTGGACTTAATTTGAAGTCCTTATTGTTTGCTGTCCATTATGTTCTCCCCTCTGCTGTGGTAATACATAGGAAATAAGCATATGGATTTAGCTTTCTCTTCACAGTTACCTTAGAAGTATTGTAACAATTGAATTAATCCTTGTACAACTTAAATTACAGCCACAAAAATACAGCGTAAAATTAAGTACGTAATCTTCATACATGATGACCAAAAAAGTACTCTTAACACATTGCATAAGATTTCATAGTAGAGGATGGTGTGAAAACATAGTAAGCAGGTAAAATAATCTTGCTCAGTGTAAACTTATGTGTTGTGTGTCATGAAAAAAGGTTTATGTCGTCTGCACATCCCACTGTAAATTCTCTCAGGATTGTTTATGAATTTACTGTGTTGTTTTGTTTAATGTAGTCTGCACAAGCTACTTTCTCAGGATTGCGTATGAACCTTTGGTGTTGCTTTGGAAATTTTTATATACAGTATGATAACTCAGCTGGTACAGGACACTTTCTGTATGGTACATCTCTGGTCATATGGAACAGATGCATCTGAAATGGGCCCCTCATCAAAAAACACACAGACATTTGATAAGGGGACCGTTTCACCTTTGTTTCATATGTCCACAAGTGCACAGTACTACATTTCACTTGTACAGTTGGCAAAAAAAGTATTGGAACCCTGCTATGGATAGTGATGTGTACAGTAGGGTTGGTTGTCTTGAGTAATTCTATTTATGATTTATTGTATATCATCTAACGAGGTGGGAACTATATTCAGTCTCTTACTTATCAAAGCATATGCAAGAATGCTACATTTCATTTTATATTATACTCCAAACATTTAAATAGTATATTCAATGTTTAAAGGGTGGACATTTGGTCTGGCATAGTCAGCAAAGAGAGCAGTAGACATCCTCACTCTGCAACAGCCAGACAGCTACTGACAAGACCAAGTGTGTGCCATTACTTATATATTAGTTTTAATAGTAGGTCAAGAGACGATCCTCCATCAGTGTCTGGGACAGCTCAAGCATACCAACCCTATAGTGCTAAATAATTTAATTTCAATGTAAGGGTGGTTCCAATACTTTTTGGGATGACTGTACATTTGAATGAATATAATCATAGCCTCTCTTAATGTATTTGGGGTGTTACAGTATTTCACTTATATCCTGATTGTGTAAAATTGTACAGCAGTTCATTATAATTGAGTTTAATTGCTTGACACTGGAATTTGTTTCATGGCCCTCATAATGGTTTACTGTACCATACGTGTTGTTGTTGTACAGAATAAAATCATGAAGGTCTGAAAAAGTTGATGATGCTATGTCAACTTGTAACATCCTTGATTACATAACTACAAAACACCAGAAATCAATCATTCAAGCAAGTTATCCATGTGTAATATAGAAATGCATGCACTGAGATCATGAAGTCATTTCTGTAATATTGGAAAAATTGAAGGCTACTGATTGATTCATCCAAACTGTGCAAAGAAACATGAGACTTACCTCAGAATAGTCAGTTTTGGTTTGCAAGCCACTGCCCTGTACTTATTATAGTGATAAACACTTGTTGCATGCTTTGTTTCACTGCATTGCACTGTTTTGGCTTTGGTTATTTATTTTATTTTATTTTTTTTTGCAATTCAGCTACAAATCTTTTATCAAAACTTAAATATTAAATAATTTCATTCCTAAGTGTCTGATACTTTTAAATTATATACCAGGTAAATATTTAACTTTTGTGATATACAGTACAGCTGTACTGTATGTACACTTGTCCCAAAAAGTTATAGACAACCCTGTGGGAAGTGTTATGAAAGACTGGTACAGTATTCCCCTCCATTGGAAGGTGGCTGTAATATTGACAATTTTTATTTAATAATGTGTTAACTTTTATTCTATAGCTCTGACGCCTCGTTCCCTCCGGGAACTCCCCCCAAGGGGGTGGCCACAGCAGAAGTGTCTCCAGTTTATTATAGAGACAATTAAAATACCTAGCATAATATACTGTACAGTACATGCAAACTGCACAGCTTATTGTTTGCAAGATAAAATGTAAAAAATTGACTTCTGTACAAAGATGGATGAATGAGTAGTGATATGAGTCTATTTATTATGAAGATAACAAAATCATGGGTGTTGGTATCCCTTGGCGTAGTGGGTAGCATACTTGCTTCTCAAAACAAGAGTGGTGGGATTCATCTCCCTGGTAGGACGGGGAAAGCAGTACCAATATATCCATATCCCTGTGAGCAGTAGTTATCATGTGGACATCTGATCTAAAGCAATATTGAAGATGTATGAGTGCCCTACCCACATATTCATCCATACTGTAATCATGAATGATGACTACTGGATGCAGGATTGGGCTTCTGGACGGAACACCATTCTGCTGAAACCATATCGTCACATTCTCCTCTCATAGGAAGTGGGAAAAGATGTGAAGAGGAAGAAGAATTATGAAATTATAAGTGTTGATCCTGAACCAGTTTGAATAATTTGTCTCGCCCACTTCCAAAAATTTATCATACCGGAAAGCTCCAATCTCAAATTCAGTGTAGGGTGATTCCAGTACTTTTTGGGACGAATGTATATAAATGGTTTAAAGATTATTTCCAATTGACAATAGGCCTACCTATAAGTATTCTTGTTAAAGACTTTGCTAATCCTCCTTTGTGTAAATGAGGAGTCTGCAAAATTTGGGTAAAAAATGATTCCAGATTCATGTCACTGATATATCCTTCATTTTAAAGATTTTCCTGCACTTCATCGGGATAATCGGTGTCATCTCCTACATTAACGTGTGGGTGTTGCTTCCCACTGTGCTGCTGGGTGGAATCTTCATTTCTCTTCGACGTTTCTATCTTTCCACTGCACGAGACGTCAAGCGCTTGGAAGGGATTAGTAAGTCCCTTTTTCATTCTGTACATTGGTAAACTTTTATGTACTGTACAAGAAAATTAATTATGTCAGTACTTTTTAATTTAAACCACACAAGACCATCAAATAAATTTTTCTTTGTAGAAATATATCACATAAATGTTGGAATATATTTTGTAATTATAAATGAGGGACTGAGTGTACAATGAAGTTGTTGATATTGTTGACCCTAGTTCATGTACTGTAGTTGTAAACCCAGGCGATTACAGGACACAAACAATGTAAGTCAAACACTGCCTTAAATCTTTAGTGTATGACATATTGATGTGTTTCTCCCTCCCATACATCATGCATTTCTCGTCTATTCCATGCCTCTTACTCGGTATGATAATAACCCCTCAATATGGAGTTTGAGTCTCCCCTTTCCATGTACCTATTTCCTTCTATCACTCTCATACTCACCCTTTGCCAATATAATCCCTCTGGGCTTGGTGATACTTCCCACTACGGTTATAAAAAAATGCATTGAAAAGATATGATTTAGTGCTGTGTTTTATGAATTGTAATGTACTGTTCATATAATGTGTGTGATGTGATTGATAATACAGTACAGTACAGTATTGTAATATGGCAAGTGTTGTGCACAGTATTGTACTTTTGATGTAATATTGTGTGGAATTTTTACAGCACGCAGTCCAGTGTTCTCCCACCTCAGTGCATCCCTACAAGGTCTCACCACCATCAGGGCATTCCAAGTCCAACAGTCATTCATACAGGATTTTGACCACCATCAGGTCAGTTCCAAATAATAATAAGAATTATTATTTTTTATATATTTTTTTTTATTGAATACATAATATCTTGCTCTGCATTGGGGAAGACGAGGGTTTTATACCAGCATGCCCTATATTACAGTATCTTGATAGATTTAACTATTTCTGTATTAAAAACTGACTGATTGATTACAGATTAACTAAATTTCATTGTATTTATAAAGATTCCATATTACATCTTAATGACTTGACGAAGGTTTGTGTAGCAATGACTGGTGACAGGTTAATTTTACATTAATGGTGTCAAGATATGTTAACATACTGTATTGGAAAATAACAAATATTTCATACTGTGTGAAGAAACACTGCTTCTGTATAACATATCTTGCTTATTTGGTGGCACAGTTTGCATGAACCTTTAGCTTTCATTTTACAAAAAATATCACGGTCCACTTAAGTTTGATGTTCTTCCAACTGGCATACATTTCCTAAAAAAAATGGAGCCGTAGTAACAATGCAATACTGTACAGGCATACTCGCACTGATTCTTAAGAGTATTTGAGCTGGAGCATGGTCAGAAATAAAAGTCATATCTATTGTCACTGGAGATCAAGTATAATACCGGTAGCTATTGCTAAAGTGCAGCATTCACCTGCTTTTCATTAATCATACATTGTTTTGGATCATAAACAATTACAGAAGTCCCATAAAGATAATACTGTTAAATATATCAAAATATTCCTACAAACCAAGTGAAATGTGATGGTGGTTGTTGTTGTTGTTGTTGTAGTTCCCCAGACTGTCTGGCCGAGCAGTCCCGAGTCTGGTTGACCGAAGTAGACCTGGCTGTTATTTCTGACTGTACTGTACATTGTAACTAGGGTGGATTTTTGTGGGTGGCGTAAAGAAATACTAAGGCCGGAATAACTTTGCCACAGGACTTGCATTCATCTGCTTGGTTTCTGTTTCTGTCCACGACTCGATGGTTTGGGATCTGCCTTGATTGGATCTCGTGCATCTACATAGCTGTTGTAACCTTCGGCTTCATGGGCATGAAGGGTGAGTTGTAGTGACACTAAATTGTACTGGAGGCTTTTTTAGTGTCCACTGCTGTTACCAAAAACCTTTAATCTGAATGGTTGTACATAAATATGAATTCAACTCCCACTATGGGAAGTTTTATTAGTACAATAAATGTTAGCTTTTATGATCCTGACTGGAGATTTGTTATCAGCTTCCCAAAGCAGACTATAGTTAGTATGGTAAAGCTGATGGCAAATATTCACCATTGATATTGTGAAAAGTAATTGTGATTGGTCTATGCTTGACACATCCAGGGGATGGAAATCACTTCCTTATACCATCATTATCAATACCCCATTTCCTTTTTTTCATGTAGTGGGAAGGCTCTAGCACCAGTGTAAGATCCCCAACAGGCAAGGGGTCCAGCTCTGAGGCTATTTGAGCCTTTGGTGGGGTCATTGTTAGAGAGAGGGGCCCCCAACCCTCACTCCCTCGTGTATTGTAGGGGATATGAGATTGACTGCACCATCACCTAGATAAAATTTGATTGTAGGAGGAATTACATTCCTCATTGTTTATTCTACTGTACTCACTTCTTAAGTCAGTCTGTAATCGTAAGATTAACATTATGTATTACAGTATATAAATTTGTACATTTTAGGTAGCATAATTTTTATAGAACAGGACCTATGAAAATGTTTTGAAAATTCTTTTTTCCTGCAGTGGAGTGACAATATCTGGTGATGATGTCTACTGTTGGCCTCCTTTGGGATTATAATTGTTACATTTATTTCGTTAATTTTTCAGATGCTTTGGGCGGGGATATAGGCCTTGCCATCTCCTCAGCCATGCTGCTCTCAGGAATGTTCCAGTGGGGAGTGAGGCAGTCAGCTGAAGTGGAGAACCAGATGACATCAGTAGAGAGAGTTCTAGAATATTCAAGTTTGGAATCAGAAGCTCCTCTGGAAACAGACAAAGGTGTGAGGTGGAACTTTTCCTTACTTCATTCATACAGGCACTTTATGCACACTACTCACCCAAACAAAATTTATATAATCGAGTACATGCATGGCTTCACTTAATAAACACTCCTTACATACTTTTAGGAGTGGGTCGATGAACTTTCCATATTTTGAACCAAATGCTGATGATCTGTATCAATTTTTGCAACATAGTATAGGTGGCCTCTATAAATTTGAATACCACCTTTCCTCTATTAAAGCTCCCCTTCCTTTTCTTCCTCACTGAAACTTGGGTATCACCAGTATCTAATAGTAACCCTTTGTCAGTCATTTCCTTCTTTGTTTACTAATATTCTTGTGCCAAAGGCTAATATCGAGTCTTTGGATTATCGTACCTAAACCAGTTACTGTTATGCTTACCAGAATATTCCCTGTTACTGCACTTTCTCGGTTAAAATTTGTTATATATAGTGCAACAGTAAAATATGACAAAATGTACTGGATTGAAGTTCTTGGGGCAAGTTCTTATTCAGTATTTACAGTATTAAAAAATGATAAAGTTATGTTAGTATAATACATCATTGTTTTCACAGATAAAACTCCAAGAGCAGACTGGCCAGAGCGTGGAGTCATCACATTTGGTGACGTATCACTTCGGTACAACAAAGATGATCCTCCTGTACTGAAGAACTTGAACTTCAGTATTAAGAGAAAGGAAAAGGTATGTAGTTTTAATTACATCAAACTTTACAGTAAAATAGGATTACTTTTGTTTTATTTTTGGCACTGTGGGTAGGACAGGTGGATTAATTTTCAATTTTATGTACTGCTTCTTATCACCACCTTACTTTGGCCTCAAATTGGCAGCCTGGGTGGACGAGTAGTTTATTTTTACATTTATGGTACCTCAGCTTGCCAGATTTTTGGGTCTATGTTAGATTGCTATCATAGATAGGTTCTTAGTAGATTGACAGTATGGATAGCTTGGTAGATTCTTGTCATATTTTCTTTTAACATGATTCACTGCACCTCCCTCAAATGTCAATTCATCAGGTAGGTATTGTGGGAAGAACAGGTGCGGGCAAGTCCTCACTGCTGACGTCCCTCTTCCGTCTCACCGAACCAATGGGCACTATCACCATCGATGACATTAACATCAATCAGCTGGGGC
Source organism: Petrolisthes cinctipes (assembly GCA_033782935.1). Taxonomy (NCBI): domain Eukaryota; kingdom Metazoa; phylum Arthropoda; class Malacostraca; order Decapoda; family Porcellanidae; genus Petrolisthes; species Petrolisthes cinctipes. The sequence goes on along the minus strand of JAWQEG010003974.1, from coordinate 40,617 downwards.
TTCACGATGTCCGCAAGAACATCTCCATCATCCCCCAGGATCCCACTCTCTTCTCAGGGACCATGAGGAAGAACCTGGACCCATTTACACAGTATACAGATGATCAACTCTGGAGAGCATTGGAGGAGGTTGTTAATGTTGTTTAATTTATGGTACAGTATATGAATGATAAACTTTGGATATCGCTGGTGGAGTAGGTCTAAAATGTTTGCATTTGGTAAAGTGTTTTATGTATTTTGAATAATGTGTTGTGCAGGTACAGTTGAAGGAAGCCATATGTGACCTTGAGGGAGGACTGGAGGCCCGGATCTCTGAGGGGGGCAGCAACCTGAGTGTGGGACAGAGACAGCTGGTGTGTCTCGCTCGGGCCATCCTCAGGCACAATAGAATCCTCGTCCTTGACGAAGCTACAGCCAATGTTGATCCAAGGTTGGTTGGTTGTTTGCGCAGCTATTTTAACATGTTTCTATAGATTTATTGAGTACAGCCACTCTGTGAGGGCTTGATTTATTGCAAGAATTGTGTGTGACTGGATATTTAATCATACAAAGCTAGAGATAATAGAGTACAGTTTCAAACTTACGTGCTGCCTTACTAACGGTATCGTGTTCACGCTCTCGTCCTTTTGAGCAATACTCCAACCCACCTGGATAAGGAGGACCTAGTTGGTTCTTATGGTTTAATAGTCTTGTTTTTACTCCATACCATACTTCACCCCAATCATCACCTTCAAGCAGCTGTACAGGTGGCATTTCCTGGTGGGAATTGTGGTGATGGACAAGAAAAATAAACATTCGGAGAAAAAGAGGGATCCCTGCTCACTCGGCACGCAAACAGTTGTGGGCATCAGGCACTGAAAGGGTTAAGTGTTCATATACTGTAGAGAGTTCCTCATCTACACATGTACCATAACATCAGTTGAAGGAATCTTTGCTGTATTTTCAGGACTGATGGTTTAATCCAGCAGACAATCAGATCCAAGTTTCAAGAATGCACTGTGCTGACCATTGCTCATCGCCTCCACACCATCATGGACAGTGACAGAGTGATGGTGCTCAATGCTGGATCCCTTCATGTGAGTGGAAAGTTTTTCACTGTTTAAAGTAAGGTCACAGCCATCCTTTGACTTCTTCCACTTAAGCATGGACATGGTTTATATAAAGAAAATTTGAAAATTTAACTATAATTGTTAGTGATTTTGAGAGACAAAGAAGAAGGGTAAGACCTAGGAGAAGATGGTATGGTATGGTGGGTGATTGTTTAAGAAAGTGTGGAATAAGAATGAATGAAGTAAAAGAACTTGTGCACAATAGGTAGGAGTGGATGAGACTCACTAAGAGGAGTATACTAGAGCTTGCAACCCAGTTGTAACTTAATGCATGGATAGGCTCATCTCACCAAGGCTAAATGAAGGACCTTTGGTCATAGATTAAAGGACTTGTCGGAGGGGAGCTGAGAATTTCTTTGGTTTAATCAGGGGTGTGAATGAACAACCTATTTCACAGGTTATTTTTGTCCCTCTCAGTATTATGATTTCAATTCTCCACCTTTGAAGCCACCATCCCTTTGAAACAAGTGAAAATGAGGCATTGATAACGAGGATTGGTGAAGTTACATAAGGTACATACAAATATAATGTAGCCATGTAAAATTTAATTTCTTGACCTATTCTGTAGAATAAATGTGTTTCACATACCATTTACTGTAGAGAGTTGCATACTAGTCCATTTCTCTGTAGCTGAAAGGAAATATCCACAAATTTTATAATGAGCCACTATGCCAGTCATATGCAAGGTTGCAGCTTCATGATATTAGCTGTGGATATTATTGTCAGCTAAAGAAAAACTGGCTACTGTATAGTGCCGGACTAATGTTCTGTCCCACAGCCAGCAACAGTGCGCCAGCTTTCCGAACCACTTCAGGCTTGGACAATGAAGCACCAGATGAAATTTTAGGTTATAAACAACAGATGAGCATCGGAATGAGAAGGAAATCCGAAATTAATTTAGTGCTTCATTATCAGAGCCTGAAGTGGTTCAGAAGGCTGGCTGACTGCGGGACAGAATATTAGTCTGGCACTGTACAGTGCTACATAACCAGTGCTAGCAACAGCTTGAGATTACAGTATCAAGTAAATGTTATATATTTATTTCTAATGGTCAAACTTTTGCAAGAGAATTATATCCTGATTTAATGATGTTCTGTTTCAGGAGTTTGATGAACCTCATATCCTTCTAAACAAAGAAAACTCCATGTTCCATTCACTGGTTCAGCAGACAGGGAGAGGGGCATCGGAAATGTTGCACCAGATTGCAAAGAAGGTAAGTTCAGAGTGTTTATTGACTCTTTATTACCATCTTATCGTCCACAGGAACAGCAGTCCAAAAATACTGTAATGCAGGTAGATGTGATTATAGTATGAAGGTTCCAGACAGTAATGGAAAAGTGCGTACAGTATATGAAACTGTTATGTATGAAGAAATAATAGCATAGGATATTATGTACCATTACCTTCAACTCGGGGACAACATTCAACATTCATATCTCGGTAAGATGCCACACACTATCCCAATTTTATCTATTCATGCAGTTACAAAGTGTTGTTACAGTATTTTATTTCCCTGTTGTAATCCTGTTTTCTTCGATAGCACAGCAAAATGTAATCACTGAAATCAGTATCCAGTTTCATGTAATAATGGCTATTGTGAATGGAGATGGGAAATATGGGAACTCTAAAATGTATAAGGTAAAAATGTTGAAGATAAGCAATGAGAGAAATGGAAAGAAAGAGAATGATAAAAGAATGTGAATGATAAGAACTTGCAGATCATATGGATGTGGTAAGTGAAATTTTTTCTCACGACTTGAAGGCTTCACAAATATTGTCATAAAAAACATGGACCTTGGCTATATCAAGTAGAGGATTCTAGCCAATAATATCTACTTTAGACTGTACAGTTGTGTACCAGTACATCAGGGGATATGGCATTGGACGTGCCATGATGCATCACATATAGTACAAACTGAAAGAGTTAAACAAAGGGTGAAAATATTTACTTTTGTATTACTGTTTGTATTTAGGAGTGAGGGTTGGGGATCCCACTCTCTAAAAATGACCCCACTAAAGGTTCAAAATTCCTCAAAGCTGGACCCTTTGCCTGTCGAGAGTCATTCACTGGGGCTAGAACCTCTCCACCCCTTGAAAAAGGGAATGGGGTATTGATGATGATTACTAACACCAGACTGACTTGTGGAAAGGAAGCACTATATTTGTCCAAAGTTTCATAATGTGTCATATGTGGTTAATCCATATCAACTGACGAATATACATAACTTATTATGCTAGAAAAATGCCAGATGATGTAAGATATCACAGGAAAGTGTCAGTGGTTCAAATGTTAAGCAATTTAGTTGAATGAGGGAGGGAATTCCTGCCACAATTTTAGGTAAACATAAACTCAAATCATATTATGTTAGCAACATTACTGGTCTGATTAATAAGTTTACCAAAAATAGGTAACTACAGTACATACATTTTTCAGGCCTATCATGAACGACACAAAGATGATGCTCCTTCTAGTACAACCGAGAGACAAGACAACGTAGAAGGTGATTGTGAGAAACGGGACAATGCAGGTGATTGTGAGAGACGGGACGACACAGAAGGTGATGGTGAGACAAGAATTCACAAACCGGTGACATAGAGCCAAAGAACTGAAGTAGTGAAATCATATTGAATAATGCAAGTCCACACTTCACCTGAGACTTCACTAACATAATAGTAATGTATATTTTGTTTCCATAGTCTTCCAGGTGAAAAAAAAAAAATAATTTATCCACATAAATTTGGACTATAAGCTTCTCCCTCTTATAACTGACTGACTGATTATGAATATTTTACCAGTCAGATAGAATTGGGGGAGACCTACTCAGCCAAAGTTATCTAAACGATTAACAGCATATATCTATTGACCCCATAACTGCAGACAGTTTCTCCTTAGGTGAAGAAAGAGTTAATCATCGTAGACAAACTTTCAGAACCCAGAGGTATTTTGGTTAGTGTACATTTACTTCACTTTGCCACCACTCAAAACACTCCCTTCCCACCTTATGTCTAGGGAATGGTTGCAGCTCCTGGCTACGTTAATGAAGGCATAATTTAAATGTTTATCTCAACAAGTCAAGAATAAAGGACAAACTTTGTTCAGCCAATCACGAGTTGGCAATGCGATGTTGCAATATTTATAAATAATACCCCTGGCCAAAAGGAAGGAAAGAGTAGAGGGATGCTAAAACCAATCATAATTTAAATAATAATAATAATAATAATCATAAATAACTTGTAAATGATGGCATGTGCAGCTTTGATAGCAAAATAGCAGAAGCACTGCTGCCAGAAAGTTTTGAGACATATGAGGGTGACTCAGGAAATTATTAACCCATGTTGTCATGTACTCTAACAACAGATTTGCTTTAATAAGGGAGATACTGCTTGCAACCAATTTATAAGTGCTGCCAAATAGGGGACTACACACTTTACAGCGAGTTGCCATTTTTGAAGCGATTTATCTGCTGGGAATAAAGTCCAATGTAGGGCAAAACTATAACTTATTTGCTACTGTGGTAGTCTACAGCGGTATACATATTACTGGTGCAAATAAATACCAAACTATGGTTTTACAGTACAGTATTGCCCTCTTCATGATCTGGGTCATCCTACAAGTATCTAAAATTGAAGGCTATTTTTACCCACACGATACAGTAGGGCCTCGCATTTGGTGTTTCTCAATTTGGCAGTTTCAGGTTTGGCGATCAGGAGGAAATGATTTGAGTTTCGGATTTTGGCGATCGTGCGCCTATCCTAACCCATTCTGTATTCACCCCTTTGACCACTCATTCATCTCACGTATATAAGTAATTATGCTTGATTGCCGTATGTATGTCATTCTCTTTCTCGTGACTAAAAATAATTCTATACTTGAGCCAAAAGTATGGAAAATTGTATGTTTTGAAAGGTTGTTCATTCTAAAAGGGTAGGTCTTTGCGCAAATGTAGTGAGTGAGGGTTTGGAAAGTTCAGTTATCACCAATAATCCATTAGTTTCTATAAATACAAATGCATCATGAAACATTGTGGAAAAATCCTACCTCACTCCACCATCCAGCCCCCCACAGCCACACCCTGTCACTCACCACACTTGTCCTCACCTCACCTCTCCTTTCCTCCCATTGCTTTCAGTTAAATGGAGCTTATACTGTACTAATGTGAAAGGAGAGGCATTAATGTTAGGTTAAATAGGGGAAATGGGTTGAGTTCAGGCTGACCAAAGCCTGTCCCATAATTTCTGCCATTTAAAGTTTGCTCCGCATTTGGCAGTTTCAGGTTTGGCAAGGTTTTCAAAGTCTACCAAGATCGCCAAATGCGAGGCCCCACTGTACACACATTTGTACTTTTTAATTTCCTCATATATATGAAAAAATATTGGTTGTCAAGTGTATCTTGCATGTACAGCCGGCAGCATAAATTCGCGTCCATCTCATGTACTTAATAATGCTAATATGACCAGATAGTTGCATTCTGAACTAGTTTTTATTCCAACAACATACCTTATTTCCATATGAGAACTATATCTGTCATCTCCGCATTAAAATTCTATTACATCACTATAGCCAATACATACGCAGGTGGAAATGAAGCGAACTTATGCTGCCGACTGTACTATAATAGTGATTATCATGTTACCTCATGCATTACATTTAAAATAGTTACCCTATTGCCCTCCATTCTCTTGCGAGAGTTAAACTCTTACCATCATAGGGCAACACATTTAAAAGTGTGTGGCGGCCTATTTAATCTAAATATTAAAATATAGAGCTCACTACTAGAGAACTTTTGAAGGCAACTGCATCTTTCTGAAAGGCCTCAAGGTTCAGCCACACCAAAAAAAACATGATTCCCATGAATAAATCTAGCACACTCAGACATACAGAACCAAGGATTTTCAGGTCAGAGGGGCAACCAAGTCATTACAGTAGTACTTGTTGGTTAAGTTGCTCCTATGGCCTGGAATGCATAATGTAACCTATCATACATTTTTCAACAATTCAGGCTGTTATGTGTACAGTTGGGGACAGTATTTTGGATAAAGCAGTCAATATCATAAATTTTTATTGAATGCAAGAGTATTGTACAATACATACATTTCATATAGTGGGCAATAGCCTGGTTAATAGGATTTGAAGCCTTAAATCCTAATGCTAGAAGTATTGACTGCATTGTGTACCAAAGTTCCCAACTGTATAATGGGCAAACAAGAAAAAATCTGAAATAGATTTCTGACCATTTCTCATTGAGGCTAATAATATATACAGGGTAATTCAACATTCCTTGCATTGAATTGAATGATAACTTGTTTGATTCATTTTATGAAAAAATGTCAAATATACATAGATTACCAGTTACAATACATTTATGATACTTTATTAATGAGGGCGAAAGGTGAAGGGAACCCACCTAGATATCTGAAGATATGTTTCAGATGTTGGTAGTACAGGAGTAGTGTGTTGCACATGAACATTTTCTTTAGATTGTAGCAAAAATAAGTTCAGTCATGATCAATGAATAAAGAAAGATGTACAAAACCTAGGCAAATTTCCAATAAGTGTATTGTTACAGCTAAACTATGAATAATTTGACATTTCACCATAGACATTAAAATTATCCAAGCAGGTCAATCATTCAGTTTAATACATGGAATGCTGACTCACCCTGTATGTTAAGGAACTTATATTCCATTAAACAACTAGTTTAAATAGTTTTCTTTAATTTGTACAGAATTTATTATACATGTACAGTATATATTTACAGAAAAACTATAATGTTAATGGCCTTTATTGCAATCTTATACCCTGCACCTCACTAACGGCTGTATTCAAGTAAAGTCATGGAGTAAGATGATAAGCAGTACAATTGCTCACTACATAAAGCATTAACTGAACATTGTAACAATCACAGTCATCATTAAAGTCCATGACTTTTCTTGCATATAGCACTCCAAGAGATTAGATGAGGCATGAGAATAAAATGTTAAAAACTAGTTTAATTAGGTAGTCTGTAAAAACTAGTTTAATTAGGTAGTCTGTAAATTGACAATATACAGTAATATCACCTCATCAGTTATCTTGCACAAGTAATTATATTCTAAGTTACACTGTACAAGTCAAGAAGGGTATTATGTGATCTCTTTTATATGCTATTATTACTAGTACCTTCAGTCCAGAGTTAGTGACTCTACCACATAGATTCCATAAATAAAGCAGAATGTAATATGTTTTTGTATTCCACATCCTAATGAATGCAAAATGATCTGATAACCATAATACCGTATGAAAGTATTATTTCATAAGCATTATTATATAAAACTAAAGAAAAATTATTATGAACTGCTGCTCTTAACAGTACACTTAAAATGACTTTGGCAAGGAGGATTTCCTCACTTGCCATACCTAATAATAATTTAGATTCAATATACATGAGGCATTAAGAAAACCAAAGGTATCTATCTGCCAATACCTGAGATTCTTGAGTTTTCCTATCAACATAAGAATTACAACCAATGAGCTCCATTTCTAGCAATGTTAGTTAACAGAGTGCAAATGCCTGAAGCTTGTTAAAATTTTGCTGCCTTTTTTTATCCTCGTTACCATAAGCTTTAGTTGATAACATGACGTTACTATTATGACTAAAGGAGTATCAAAACTTCAGAGCCTTTACAATTTTTTTTTCATTGTGGCATGCACTATGGTAACTGAATATATATAGTAAATCCCAAACCTCTGAACATTACTAAAACACCTCAACCTTAATAATTAAATGAATAATGTACTTTAACATTAAAGTTAAGGCCTTCAGTTGGAAACAAGAGAAAATATGGATTGATTTAGATGATGTCCTTTTCTTAAGTTGCCAAACCTAAAATGTTACTAATATATGTGGTATTTTGTGCCTTTTCTTTCTTAATGCCTACAACATAAAAGTTACATACTGCCTCCTAGGAAAACTAAAGGTGGAGTCAAACGTAGTTGCTGTCATCAACAACACTGAAAGAAAAAGTTAATTTAAGCCAAAGCTGGGTAATTATAGTACAATGGTACCTCAGTTCTTGAACGACTCCCTTCTCAAACAATTTGGTTCTCGAACATATTGTTTGAGGAAAAAATGTCTCCGTTGTCAAACATAAGCTCGGTTCCCGAACCAAGTTGTCGTGGCCCGAACCCCCAAATTAACCCGACTGATGATGGCATGGCCAACTGTTGCCACCTTTTCTCTTTTTGTTTTAACAATATCAACTTTTTCACGGAATGTGATGATCTGTCTTTTCTATTCATCACTACTAATATCACTTGAAAGCTGTTTCTTCAGCGCCATTGAAAGGAGATTACTGTACGAGAAGTAAGCATAAAAATATTGCGGGAATAATGTGTCTGTGTGGCAACAAGTATGCCGTGATGGACAAACTGACCGATACCAGATTCGATTCCCACACTTCCTCATCTATGACCACACCACAATACCTTAATTCATGTTAATATACATTATTAGATATATTTCTGCAATATCATATCCTTTATTTGTGAAATTGTCATGTTTTTGTGTGTGGGCAGCTGTGTATGTAAACCAGAGTGAAAGCACATGTAGTTTTGAGGGTGAGTGTGCCTGCCCTCTGATATCTCGGATCTTCGGATAATTCAACAAGGGTCTCCCCCCAATTGATCAGAGTTAGTGAGGGTTTACTGTATTATTATACAGGTATAAATAGGCAATATTTTTACTTAAAATGCTTCATAATGCGTAATTTTTTTAGGTCTATAACAGATTAATCCAATTTACAGTATTTCTTATGGAAAAAATTGATTCTGTTTTCGAACAGCCTTCTGGAACGGATTAAGTTCGAGAACCAAGGTACCACTGTATAGTCTTGAAAAAACTTGAGCATCAATAAAAATAATTCAGAGCTAACTTAAATTTGACACACTCCACTTCCCTTACCAAAGTCAGGTCAACATAAGCTTATGACAGGTGTGCTCTTGTGATATTTTATATCCTGCACTATTATTACAGTATTACAATGGGAATTAGCACAAAACCCAGAACAAAAATTCTGCATTAGTTCCTCCATCCATACTGCTTTCAAGTGCATTGACCAGAAACAGGCAGTGTTCTTTCAGCATATCTGGTTGGCTCAAGATCTAGGCTAATCATTGAAAGTAAACAGAGTGGGGAGGTTATATTTTGATAGTGACAAGAAGTTTACAATGCTTCAAACTATGTCAATGGAAAATTAACCCATATAGTGGGTAAATGTTTTAACCCATCCACTCGGTGCTACTGATAATGAATGATAAATACTGATATGATGAACACTTAACCCAACAACCCTTCACAACAATGCCTCTGATTACGGTTTGTAATTACACTGCATCACTGGTTAAGCAGTGATGTTGACAGGTATGATAACACTTGGAGTGCCTCTGAGGCCATCATACCAGGCACAGTAATAAAACCAACACAACCATTACTTCAGTGATTCACAGTTTCTCTTCAGCCTTATTTATCAGTCACCATTATATAATTATTATATCCTTGCATATTTTGTTATGAACAATGATCCAAAATTAGCAGCATTAATATACATTTTTTTTTTGTGACAAGTGTTTCTTGTGGGGTGCCGAATATCACGTAAAATAAAAACTGCCATTGTCAGTCCAAAATAATGTGGAAAAAAAAAACTATGTGCCATGAAAAAATACTGTAAAAAATATCAACTTGTAAAGTGTGGCTTCAACATACCTCTTAATCCTTTTTCTTCATATTATCCTTTGAAGACTGCTTGATGCGGTAGTCACTAAGGGCAGCCTTAATGGCATCCTCTGCCAGCACTGCAAACAGAAATAAATAGTGAATACACAAATATAAAGTCATCATTATTTACATTCTATTATCCAGAGTGAAGTGGGTCTTCTAAATTTTCAGACATTTTTCTTGCCCCTGATTTTGGAAAACTTTTTGTCCTGGTGGTCAACCTCAGTTCTTGTACCCCAGATTTTGGAAAATGTCCAAACCTAACTCCTAGACCATACCAGATATCATTATCAAACTTTCAGGGAAGTTTCTTACTGTACTGTATACACAATGATAGCAATACTTACTGGAACAGTGGAGCTTGACAGGTGGCAGCTTGAGTTCCTTTGCAATATCCACATTTTTTATCTTGAGTGCTTCATCCATCTTGGGGAGTGAAAATAGGTTGACATTAGCAAATGATTAAGAGAAAAATCATGAAATACTCTCAGGTCTAACACACCAGTGCATGGTGGTAATATGACTAAAATACTCACATCAGTCACATTTTAAGGGTTAAACATTCTCTTGTGTAATTTTCCTAAAACGAAATGACAGTCCATTGCAGACTATCAATAATTTTGTGAGGAACTATTCTGCAATCTGCCTCTGAGCACAGTGGTCTGGTAAACAGATTACCCAGATGATATCTCTTTGATATTATTTTAAAATACAGTATATATTATACTATACAGAATTAACAAAGTAACTCAAATGGGGCAAACATATTATTAGAATAAAAAGTTAGACCCATTTAACTATACACACAGAATACCAGTCCAGTAAGAGTGAGAGTGGGAGAGGACAGGGTGGTTTGGAGGATATATGTGGCTCCCCCATCAGTTATTACTTGGGCACAACAATGGACAAACATAAATCCTGGGGAAGCCTTAAACCAATAATTATTCTCTTAGTAAATTCTAGGACTGAGAGCAGATGTGCAAGTTGAGCAATTTTGGTTCCTTGCTTGTAACCTCTTCACTCAGGGAAGTTAAACAGATTTACATGATTGGCAAGTAGGTCAAGGAAGATAAAAAACATGTATATACAGTATCTCTACAAAAATTGAGCGCACACAAATACTGATTAGACAAACAGAGACATACTGTATACAATTTCCCAAAAATATTCTCTAAAGTACTGTACATTGTACTTTAGTTAAGGGAAGTAACCTAGTGTGGGAAATTAGGAGGTTACTGATTCCTCCAAACTATATCAGGCAACAGAATCCCTCCGTATGTGACTGCATAGGGATGTGTTTTCTTGTAGAGTTAGGAGGGCTATGTATGCTTCAATTTACCCACAACTGGTTATTTCCCTTAAACTTCTCTTCATATATACACCATGAGTAAAACACACATGGCTTTATCACATTAACTGCCAATACAGGTAGTAGTAGTAGGTTTTAAAAAGTAATATCCAAGGGCATAAAGGAAGGGCAAACTGATAAATACAGTACTGTACCTCTAAATACTACAATAACATCAATAATAAATCCAACACAATAAAATGACATTAGTAAAAGTAAATTAGTAAAAGAGAACAAGACAATGAAAACTTCAAGAGGTATGTTGGTATTTTGATAATATTAACAATAATTTGATGATGATAATAATAATAATACTGTAGCACCTGCAATGCACATTTCAAACACTCACTGTTTTGCCCTTAACCCATTCAGTCGCCAAGGAGGATGAAGCAATGGCTGAACCACATCCAAATGTCTTGAACTTCGCATCAATTATCTTGCCTTCAGCATCCACCCTCACTTGCAGCTTCATGACATCACCACAGGCTGGAGCTCCAACAAGACCAGTTCCCACTGTTGTGTCATTTTTGTCTAGGGATCCAACATTGCGTGGATTCTCATAATGGTCGATTACCTGAAAGAGAGATGGAGGCTTTGTGAGTCATTCCCAATTTTCAATACTCTTTCATTAAGAAGGTGTGGGAGTAGGGGACAGGCTTGGGGGGTGCGGGAATAGGGGGACAGGCTTGGGGTGGGTAGAAAGCCTGTCCCCTATTCCCGCACCCCCCTAACCCCCCCCCCCCCAAGCCTGTCCCCCTACTCCTGCACCCCCCAAAACCCCCCCAAGCCTGTCCCCCTATTCCCACACCTCCTTAAAGAAATGTATTTTATTTATACTATTTGGAATACATCTTCAGAACTGATAATAAATTGTTACATGGAAGGAAGCTGTCATTACTGTATTGTCTAGTGTCGTTTAGTAGCAGGTACAAAAAAAAATGTGGACCACAGGCCTATAGGCTAACTGCACCCAATACTGTTATTTCTGCTCCAGACTTCCTGATACGTAAGAAATTAAAAGAACGATTACATACGTTCACGGCAAAATATTTTTAGCTACTGTGCTGCTAAAGAATGAAAAGAAAATGTATGATACAAACAATATTGTATTTCCAGATATTTCAAAACTCCCAACTTTATCAAGAATACTGCATTACAAAAATACGGAAATACTATATATGCATAATGTGGCTGCTGACTGTCCTGACATGGGATGAACAATTTGTTGTACACTTATTCAGAATGAGAGTTTCAATTTGCTCCTACAATAATCCTGAGTAATGTACGACTTTCTATTTAGGCTATGGCCTTTGGTAACACTGTCCCTCTGGGTATATTCAGGGAGTGAAATGGGAACAAGTGGAGAGAAAGTTATTAGAGAAGGTGGCAGAAAAGGTCATAGAAGAGGGAAAAAAAGAAAGAAAAGATGAGGAATAATCTGATAATCTTTTTAATGTCAAAAAATCTGATAGGGATGGGGGCAGAGAAAAATAGAAACTTGAAAACACAGAAGGTAATTATACTATATTATTTGAACATAATAGAGCATTGTGCAATATTATATAACACTTATTTTGATGCTACTGTTTTTGATATTGTGATATACGGTATGTAAATATTGGAGGTTGTGTAGAGCCTGATAAAAACAAATACAGATAACAATAGATCCTCTTACTATATGTTAACCCTAGTCACGTTAAGGGAACCTGTGATGTAGTCTGAAAATTGGAGATAAACGAGTCCTTCAAATATTGCCACGAAACACACACACCTATATGGAGGGAGCATGTTTGTGGCATAGTCAAGGGGAATTAGAAGCCACCAATTCTCATACACAATCACAGGGTCCTAAAAAATAACCTAATAACAAAAAATACACCTAAGATATGTAATATTGAGCCCGACCTTGAAAACTTTTAATTCATAGGGCCACACTCAATAATGTTTGTGGTACTGATACGACGGCTCCATAGACAAACAACCATTACCACACCATCGTATACCCGGTACAGTACACCATGGATGTTCTTGAATATGGCTCTTAGTCACGTTAAGGGACACTGATGCACCAGCTTATATATATATATATATATATATGATGGAAGTCTAGTTTTGTTCATACATAAATTATACTATTAATGGATAAAATGAAATCACTCCACTGCCGCTAGTTAGGATAATACATTTACTAATTATATTGAGTGTAGTGATGGTATTGAACAGACAAGTACAGCTTGTGATGTAACAAAATCCGGTAAATATTGAACGAATTACCGTTATTGGGTACGGTTTTTGTACCTTCATTACCCACTTATTTAGACCATTCTAAGACTATTTTCTGCATGAACCACATACCTCTACCTCTGTCACACAAGTATCAAGAACTAAACTACACTCTTATAATTATATATAGTTACATATGCGTATGTCGTAAAAACAAATGGGTTCCGAACGTTAATTGGAAAAGTTAGAGAACCACCATTGGAATACCTAGATTAATTAACGATTAGGCTACTATCAAATTAACAAATATCAAATGAACTAACCTTTTCGTGGTAATGTTTAACAGGGACAACAGTAGACACCACATTGTTCCTTGAAGTATTCAGTATTGGCATAGAACGTGATAATGTCCTCAGTAATGCCATGATGATTATTTATTTATGTAAGTTATTATTATTATTATTATGGCTGTTGCTTCCTCCTCTTCTTATTATTATTATTATAGTTATTTCTTCCTTTTCTTATTATTATTATGGCTGCTTCCTCCTCTTCTTATTATTATTATAGTTATTTCTTCCTTTTGTTATTCTTATTATGGCTGCTTCCTCCTATTATTATTATTATTTATTCCTTTTCTTATTATTATTATGGTTATTTCTTCCTTTATTATAACACTATAGGTTATATATTGTAGTTAAGGTGTGTCTCTCTGCTCCAAACACGTCTAGAGGGAGTTAAATTATCGACTGTAATGTTAACAACGTAATAATAATACTCCATTAGACCTCTTCCGGGAGTTAAATTATCGACTGTAATGTTAACAACGTAATAATAATACTCCATTAGACCTCTTCCTTCCTCAGTCAGTGTTGCCAGTTCAGCTTCACGAAATTTCCCCAACTTTACCATCAGAATTTCCCCAACTTCACCATCAGAATTTCCCTTTTTTTTTTTTCTTCCCAATTTCATCATCAGAATTTTGGTTTGTTTTTTCACCACCTTCACCATCAGAATTTCTCTTCTTTTCCCCCCATTTCACCATCAGAATTTCTCTTCTTTTCCCCAATTTCACTATCAGAATTTCCCTTTTTTTTCCCCCAATTTCACTATCAGAATTTTAGTTTTTCCATCTTTAACATTATATAACTCCCTTTTCCCCCCATCTTTAACATCAGATTTTATTTTCATCTTCACCATCAGAATTTTTTTTGTTCCAACTTCACAACTAGAATTTTGTTTATCTTCACTATCAGAATTTCCCTTTTTTCCCCATCTTCACCTTCAGAATTTCCCTTTTTTTCCCAATCTTTAACTTAACATCAGAATTTTCCTTTTTACCTCCATTATTCTCTGTTACTTTTGCATATTGATTTTTTTTTTTTTAGTATTTCGTCTGGTAGAAATGTTCCCGCTTACTCTTGTTGAACAATTTTTATATAATTTCCATGTGGAACTTCAAAATTCCCCAAAACAGAGAAATTTCCCTGCACCTGGCAACAATGCTCCTCATCCTCTAGTAGCAGTGTTACCAGATCCTTGTAGTCTCGTATTTATAGCATGTTTTTAAGTACGATTACACTTGCTGATTTAGTGTGCTGCTGGTAGATATTTTTAGAATGCTTATAATACCCCCACTTCACACATCACCATTACCATTAAATTTCCACATCACCATTACCCCCCACTTAATTTACCACACATCAACATCTATGTAACACCTTATTCCCTACCCACCACCACCCACTACACATCACCACTACCCCCCACTTAAATTACATCAACATTTACGCAACACCTTCCCTCCCTACCCACCACCACCCACTACGCATCACCACTACTATAAATAGGGCACTGTCCCCAGAATATTTAAGTTACAGAGATCCGTGTGTGTGCATTCGAATACTTGCGAGTGGGTCATAAGGATTCTAAATCAATATACTGCACAGGCCACGGTCCAGAATCCCATTAATCCCATTGTAATACGTGCCAAAAGTAATCCCTTAATTCTTGTGGGCTTATTACTACTTCCCATTGTAATAAAAAGAAGCTACATTATAATGGATATTGCCCGTAGGCCTACTGTATGTAAGAAAAGCACGCTCGTATAGGCTACGCGTGTGTTACTCTTTTGGTGTTAAAATCTTACTTTGGATTATAAGGATATCAAATATGTAAGCTAAGGCTGGGTGTAATAAAAATTGAGGAAGTAGTTAGTAAAGGATTCTTATTTGGTAAAAGTGAGTTTTGTGGAATACCGTACAGATTTTACTGTGAACTCGCTAGGTACTCATTTATAATATAAAAATATAGGACTTGTTAACATCATTGTTGCATTAGTTATATTTAGGCTACAGAGAGCAACTACAGCTTCAATTCTACACGTCTCAAGATTTCCTTTGACACGATCTGTTACCTAAACAAATAATACCGTACTGCGCAGGTGTCACAAACTCCTTATATTATGAGACTCTCGGACGTCTGATGGAAAAATAATAATAACATTATAGATTAAAAAGTGACATACCCGTGAATGAAGCAAATGGTCAGTTTTGAACAAAAATCAGTGATTCTTCATACACCTACTGCTACATTTAATCTAGTTTGAGAAATTATGCTCTGATTTTTGCAAATCTGGTAACACTGCTGAGATAATGATTATGGTTAGTTTCACAATTCTAACGGCGCAACCATATTTACGAAAGAAATAACATACGCAAGCTACAAATTTACTATCCACCCAATACCTAGAGTATATATATTATTAATTATATATATAATTAATAGGAAAATACCAAATTTGTTAGTGTGATATATAATAGTGGTTTTTCCCGATTGTGGCTGTAAAAATTGCATCATTAATTACATGAAGATTTGTTATTGTTAGTTAAAAAAATATAGTAAATTATATTTTTTCTTTCCATTTTTGATGTACGAGACAATACATGTATGCATCTGAAAATTGTAAACAAACTAAATAATAATTTCACTTTTAAGTGTCATGGCGGGTCATTTGAAGTTGAAGTTTCTGAGTTAAAGTAATGTTTATCACGTTTATCTTTTGATAATAGAGTAATCAAATCGGATGCTCTGGCCAATAGTGAATAGAATATACAGGGTTTTCCAAAAATATGAATTAGGGGATGTGTTCCTGAGAGACAATTGAATGTTCAGTACTAAATGAACATATTGTCAAATCTCAATAGTTTACGAGTTACAGCACATCACAGGTCTGCCAGTAATCAAATAATTCTTGATAGATAATTTTTGAATTTATTATGTTTGTTTTGCTGTCTAAACTAAGAGGGAATATTACAGATGGAATCGATGCCCTTTTTATTTTGCCTGGAATCACACCAAAGCTGTTTTCCATCTAACTAAAAAACCTCTCTAATAAATTATAAGTATATTAACTCCCTTTCTTGTATTGATTCAGTGCAGTCTCTCTTTTCACTGCAAAGTTGCATCGCTCACTCTCTCTTCTGTCTCTACATTATTACACTGGACATTGATCCTCTGAACTCTCTCACTGTATGTTTTCTCCACTCAGGAACGCAAGTATCATCTGACATATTATTCAGTTATACCTCCTTTCTGTCCAGCTCCCTCGTTCATGAATTACTGTAAACTTAAGCCCACTGTCCTTCACATATAGGCCTACATTTGGTCAACTCTGGAAAACTCTACTGTTATCCATCCTTCTATTTTTCTCCTATAGTTTTACGTGCAAGCATTATGGAATGTACAATTTTTATTCCTTCGTTTCCTTGAGAACATTCTTTTTTCACAATTGTCTTTCTTAAGCAATGAGTATGGTAGGTCGTCTTTTGTCAATCACCACTTATCTTCCAGGTTGTCAGTGTACAAGATAGCCTACTTTACTTGGAGCAAGCAGGTGTCAGAAAGGAAGGTGCAAAGGTCAACCATTTAATCATGAACAGCTGATATTCTACGTGATAACTTTAGTATACCATACCTACCTTTGACAAGAAAAACACCCACGTGGACCAAATAAATACCATAATACAGTATCGAACAAGCTTATAATTTTGTGATATGTGGGTGTTTTTCTTGTTAGGTTTGACTTCACAACATTAATGAACCAACGAATTATTGTACTGTACTGTACTGTATGTGACTTTATATTTTTACGTTCTGTATGTGAGTTCGGCACCACCTGCATGAAAAAAAAAAAAAAAAAAAAAAAATTACCCCTCCCTCTCCCCCCTAAACACACACACACACACACACACACACACACACACACACACACACACACACACACACACACACACACACACACACACAGTTATAAAAGGTAGGGTGACTGAGGGCTTGAGTTAAAAAAAAAAAAGAGTTCTAGCCTACCTGTGGTGCCATTTAGTTAGGTGTCAGTCGCGTCAAGAACAATATTATTATGGACGGTGCTTCTTCCCTTGTGTCCAGCTAATATTATCCCTCGTGTCCTTATATAGTCCAGCTACTTAAGGGACCCTGTGATCGAGTATGAAAAGTGGAGGCTTCTAATTCCTCCTGACCATTCCACGAAACAAGCTCCTGCCATATGGTTGGTGTTTCGTGGCAATATTTGAAGGACTCATTTATCTCCAATTTTCTAACTACATCACAGGGTCCCTTAACGAGTCACTAATATAAAGGTGCCTTGCTCATTTATCTCCAATTTTCTGACTACATCACAGGGTCCCTTAAAGAATCACTAATATATAAAGGTGCCTTGGAACTAATTGGATGCCTCTTCTCGTCGTCGTTGTGTTCATCTGCCAGAGCTGGAAATATAATAAGTACAAAAATTATGATTCTACGGTATTTCAAAATAAAATTGTATAAACTTTGCAAGGAAATATAATACGTAAAAAAATTATGATTCTACGGTATTTCAGAATAAAATTGTATATATAAACTTTGCAAACGTAATACATTAATCTGAGCAAGTAGAAAGACAAATTGTATAATCTTTGTAAACATCGTGCATTTGAGCAAGAAGAAAGAGTGTGTGTGTGTGTGTGTGTGTGTGTGTGTGTGTGTGTGTTTTTTTTTTTTTTTTTTAAGGTATATTTTGACAACTGCAATTTCTTCATGTAGTAATACGAGAACACTTATCTTTAGTTAGGAATGAATCACTTATTAGAATCTAGACCCTGTGATGTAGTCAGAAAATTGGAGGTTATGCAACGAGTCCTTCAAATATTGCCACGAAACACCACTTATATGGAAGGAGCTTGTTTTGTGGTATAGTCAGGAGGAATCAGCAGAAGCCTCTTAAGTTTTATACACAGGGTTCTTATGGTGATAAATAATACACTTTTGGTATGTATGTACACTCGAGATACGTAATTCCTGACCAGAGACGAACGGCAGGCACCACACACACACACACACACACACACACACACACATACATACCCTGCATTCGAACTCAGCCTCTATAGGTGTACTGGGTGGGGAAATGAGCAATACCAGGCGATTCGAAGCTTTCTGCTCCTCACACTCTGGTCAGAAATTATGTATCACGAGTGTACAGTCGGCCCCAGGAATTCGTACACAGGGTATAGGTTAACAGGGGTTTTTATTGATTCGGCACTTACTGTAGAAATTAATCTGCTGAGTTATTGAAGTTTGGGCCAAATAACTTTACTATATGTGTTGTTTGGTGTTAAGGGGGTGCGGGTATAGGGGGACAGGCTTGGGGGGGGGTTAGGGGGGTGCGGTGGGTTTTGGGGGGTGCGGGAGTAGATGAACAGGCTTGGGGGGGACTGGGGGGTGCGGGAATAGGGGGACAGGCTTGGGGGGGTGTTTAGGGGGGTGCGGTGGGTTTTGGGGGGTGCGGGAGTAGGTGAACAGGCTTGGGAGGGGTGGGGTTAGGTGGGTGCGGGAATAGGGGGACAGGCTTGGGGGGGGGGGTTAGGGGGGTGCGGGTGTAGGGGAACAGGCTTGGGGGGGTGGGGGGGGGGTAAGGGGGGTGCGGGAATAGGGGACAAGCTTTCTACCCACCCCAAGCCTGTCCCCCTATTCCCGCACCTCCCCCCCCCCCCCAATCCCCCCCCAAGCCTGTCCCTATACTCTGGTAAATCTGGAGCAACTGAATCTTCCAAACTACTCCAAGCAACAGAACACCATTATTTTTGCTTTTCTGGTCCTGTTTCCTAGCACACTTTGGAGGAATCATGACCTTCCATTTCACCAACAAAATAATCTCACCTTATATCCAGACTCGCTCAGGTAACTCACTCTTGATCATCACTTTTGAGTTGAGGGTTGATATGACAGAGGTCTCATAATTATATAAGTCAACGTCCCCGGTGATGAAATAATAATAATAATAATAATAATAATAATAATAATAATAATAATAATAATAATAATAAAAATACTACTACTACTACTACTACTACTACTACTACTACTACTACTAATAATAATAATAATAATAATAATAAGATAATATTAATAATAAAAATAAAAATACTACTACTACTACTACTACTACTAATAATAATAATAATAATAATAAAAATAAAAATACTACTACTACTACTACTACTAATAATAATAATAATATATGTCTGGACAAACACGTGACACGAGTTTTATTACGTCCTGTATACATAAATATAGTTCTTTAGATATCACCAAGTATGTCTCGAATATTAAGGGACCCTGGAATGTAGTCAGAAAATTGGAGGTAAACGAGTCCTTCAAATATTGCCACGAAACACCACGTTATATGGAAGGAGTGTGTGTTTCGTGGCTTGGTCAGGTGAAATCAGAAGCCTCTAATTTTCATACACGATCACTGGGTTCTTATATGATGATTGATAAGGATGAGGGTAATTCAGAGATAATGATAAAGTACACACACACACACACACATACGTTCATGTACACACAGCCTCACAATCTCTCTCTCTCTCTCTCTCTCTCTCTCTCTCCTCTCTCTCTCTCTCTCTCTCTCTCTCTCTCTCTCACACACACACAATTCCCCCATCCCTATCTCTCCCTCTCTCTCACACACACACACGATACCCCCTCTATCACTCTCTATCACACACACACACAGACTCACAATCTCTCTCTCTCTCTCTCTCTCCTATCTCTCTCTATCACTCTCTGTCACACACACACACACACACACACACAACATACACACACTAGCCTGTCTTTATGTGTGTCCTCCCTGCAGCAGTTGTCAAGGTGTAATGGTGAGAGGCTGATACACTACGCCACTACCACTACTACTACTACTACTACTACTACTACTACTACTACTACTGTACACCTAGGCCATAAGATAACATCATTTTGGCCTTTAGTAGCTGTCCATTACACTACTACACTACTGCACACACATACACACATCACTACTACTACTACTACTACTCGCTGTTGGTCGTGTTCAGGTCAGTCTCATGCCATCCTTCATTTCATTCCCTTTAGTTCTAATGGGAAGTACAGTTGGCCACAGGAATTCTTACACAGGTAATATGGAAAGAGTGATAATTAGTGTTGAAATACTGCAATGTGTGGTCTACCAAGTGACTCAGTGATTGGCAAAACAACAAACCTAATAATAATAATATTGTATTGTACACTCGCAATCCAAAATGTGTATCCAGGCTTGCTTTGAATAGATTGATCGAGTATTAAGTGAGCTAAAGCAGATATAAAACAGCATTAGGGTGTAATTGGTTCACTAGTATGCCAAATGATTCGAAACTTCAACAAGACCTGGATACAAATTTTGGATTGCGAGTGTACAGTCGCCAGCACTGCCGTGTGGTACAGGGGCTCACATGTTTAAGAGATTAAAGTGATGTAGTTCCATAAGCAACAAAGTTCACTTCATTAGCTAGTGTATCGAGGATACTCCATCTCACACACGTGGATTGTTTCCAGCTAAATAATCACAGTGGTGCTACATCTTTGAATATGTGTGAGCCCCTGTCCACGCGGCAGTGCTGGCGAGTGTACAGTCGGCGGCAGAAGTCCTGTCGCCTCACTTGCTTCACCGATGCACGCGATGTTCATATACTCGAGATTATTAGGTGTAAAAAACGTGCGTAATTCACGAGTCCATGAACACTGCATGTCTCAGTGAAGCAGGTGAGGCGACAGGACTTCTGCAGCCGACTGTACCTACGTAGTCTTACATTTTCTATAATGTTTTAAACCCTTGAAAACAACAGATTGGTTTACGAATTTTTGTGGCCAATAGTATGTACAGTCACGAACACTAATAAGTATTCAGGTGCATGAGCTTCGAATACCTATAGGCAGTAAATAAAGGCACAATAAGATCACCAATGGAATTATTACTTCATTGGTGAATTGGACGGTTCAAATCTTCAACCAAAGCTGTATACGATATTAGTTCTCGTGACTGTACAATGTTGGTAAATCTGGAGTAAATGATTCCTCTATACTTTTTTAAACAAGAGGACACCATTATCTTTGTCCATCTGACTCTTCTGTAGAAAAAAAACCTTCGTATAACAAGTGTTTTTAAGTAACTACTTACCTGAACACACACGAGTGAAACACCTTTATATTACAAGTGTTTTTTTATGTAATTTACTAACCTAAACACACACGAGTGAAACACCTGCGTGTGTATGGCAACTGTTTTGATAGTAATCCCTGAACCAAACATACACGTGAAACACCAACCAACTCTTGCAGATTCAGTGTGATCTACTACGACCCCACAGTTCCCCAGTGCTCAGTACAACCATAGCAACAACAACAACAAGAAGCAGCTATATATCTTCAGCAGTTCAGTGTTCAGTGTGTGATCAACTAGCCTACCACGACAACATACTGACTGTACATCTCCTCACCAGATATTTAAACGAGTGAGTGAGTGAGTGAATAAGTGACCTACCAATCGAACCAACCAATCAACCACCCAGCCAGCCAACCAATAAACTAACCATCCAATCATCCAACTAACCAACCAATCATTTAACCAATCAACTAACCAGCCAGCCAACCAATCAACTAACCATCCAATCATCCAACTAACCAACCAATTATTTAACCAATCAACCAACCAACCAACCAATCATCCAATCATCCATCCAACCAACCAACCAATTATTCAACCAACCAACTAACCATCCAATCATCCATCCAGCCAACCAATTATTCAACCAATCAACCAACCAACTAACCATCCAATCATCCATCCATCCAACCAACCAGTCAACCAACCAACCAACCAATCAACCAACCAATGAGCGAGACATGGATAAGTTAGTGAGTGAGTGAACCAAGCAGGGAGAGGCACCAGAGTCTACACACTCAGTGACACGACTTGGACTTTGACCCACCACCAGAGGTTAGTTATTTGTGTGTGTGTGTTTGTGTGTGAAAGAGAGAGTGAGACAGAGAGAGAGAAAGAGACAAAGAGAGACAGAGATACACAGGGACAGAGAGACAGTCAGAGACATAAAATAATCTGTTTCTTAGCCCTCCACAACACCAAGGTTATGTCATCAATATGGTTGTATTATAGTCTCCAATGAGTGGTACAGCCATGGCTGATAGTGTTGGACCAGGGTCCAAGGAGTGTCGGATACCAACTGAACACAGTTCCAACTAGTGAATTTTCCAAACCATTCCCAACGTTGAGAGAGGTTTAAAAGACTCACTTTTCGAACTGTGTTCAGTTACTCTCCAACACTCCTTGAACCCTGGACCACCACTATCAGTCATGGCTGTACATACAACACGTGTTTTATTTCACGTTCCCATGATATGGTCCCTCATACACTATACAGCTAGCGCTCTCTCTCTCTCTCTCTCTCTCTCTCTGTAAACTCATATGTGAAGTTGTGAAAGTGTGTGTGTGTGTGTATTATTAATATATTGCTTCATATTTTCTTATAATAGTTATGGAGATACAATAATTATTACCCATTTGTTTATCTATTTCTTTATCTATCATCATTTGTTTATCTGTCTTTTAATCTATCAGCATATTTTTTTATCTATCATTCATTCGCTCACTCAAGGGTGTCTCTTAGTCTAGTGTTACTGATGGTAAAGAAAGCTGAGCAACTGATTCCACCAAACTATTCAAAACAACAAACAAAACCATTATATTTATTCACTGGTTCTGTTTCCTGACATACTTTGGAGGAATCAAGGCACTCCAGTATACTAGAAGTGTATTAAAACCTCCCCACCTTTTAATTACTTAGTTCATCTTGTGTGCAGAAAAGTGACTACCAAACCCCCCCACCCCCAACACACACACCCATGCAGCCTATTTATTACCGGCCCCCCCCTTCCCCCCTCTTCCCTGCCCCCCATTCACCCATTCACTCACTCACTCACACATTTTGCACATTCCTTCATCCCTCACTCACTCACTCACACAATAATACATTTTGCACATGCATTCATCTCTCACTCACTATCACAATAATACATTTTGCACATTCATTCATCTCTCATTCACTCACACAATAATACATTTTGCATATTCATTCATTTCTCACTCATTCATTCACTCACACAATAATACATTTTACACATTCATTCATCCCTCACTCATTCATTCACTCACACAATAATACATTTTACATTCATTCATCCCTCACTCACACACTTACTCACTCACTTACTCATTCATTCACTCACACAATAATACATTTTACACATTCATTCTTCCTTCGTTTACTCACGTTGTTACTCACTCATTCACTAACCTCCAATTATCTTCTGACCTTATCCCAAAGTCATTAATTAATCCATGTTATACATATCATACAGAGACATCAGCACCACTACTACTACTACTACTACTACTACTACTACTACAACTCTACTACTACTACAACTCTACTACTACTACAACTCTACTACTACTACAACTCTACTACTACTACTACTACTACTACAACTCTACTACTACTACTACTACTACTACTACTACTACTACTAATACTACTACTACTACTACTACTACTACCACCACCACCACCACAACCACCACCACCACTACTACTACAACTCTACTACTACAACTCTACTACTACTACCACCACCACCACCACCACAACCACAACCACCACCACCACCACTACAACCACCACCACCACCACTACAACCACCACCACTTCAACCACCACCACTTCAACCACCACCACTTCAACCACCACCACCACCACTACCACCACCACTACCACCACCACCACCACCACCACCACCACCACCACCACCACCATGATGTCTTTGGGAGGTACTAAGGCGGTGGTATTGGTGTTGATGACTATCCTTACCATCGGGGTGTCTCTCCTACCACTCGTCGTTCGTAAGATGGCACTCAAGTACCTGCAACAGCGACGGACACAGGTCAGTCATATACGTTCACAGGTCAGTTGAATTACTTACACAGGTTAGTTGTACACGTTCACAGGTCAGTTGAATACTTACACAGGTTAGGTTAGTTGTATACGTTCACAGGTCAGGTATACACACACCAGGTTCAAATGAATACTTACACAGGTCAGTCATACACGTACACAGGTCAGTTGAATACTTACACAGGTCAGTCACACACGTACACAGGTCAAATTAATACTTACACAGGTCAGTCATATACGTACACAGGTCAAATGAATACTTACACAGGTCAGTCATACACGTACACAGGTCAAATGAATACTTACACAGGTCAGTCATACACGTACACAGGTCAAATGAATACTTACACAGGTCAGTCATATACGTACACAGGTCAAATGAATACTTACACAGGTCAGTCATACACACACAGGTCAGTCATATACGTACACAGGTCAGTCCAGTACACACACACAGGTCAAATGAATACTTACACAGGTCAGTCATACACACACAGGCCAAATGAATACTTACACAGGTCAAATGAATACTTACACAGGTTAGTTGTATACGTTTCACAGGTCAGTCATACATGCACACAGGTCAAATGAATACTTACACAGGTCAAATGAATACTTACACAGGTCAAATGAATACTTACACAGGTCAGTCATATACGTACACAGGTCAAATGAATACGTACACGCACACAGGTCAGTTTTTAATAATACATACACAGGTCAGTCATTCAGTCGTACACGCACACAGGGTCAGTCATACACGTACACAGGTCAGTCATTCAGTCGTACACGCACACAGGTCAGTTTTAATTATACGTACACAGGTTGGTTAAAATTATACGTACACAGGTCAATCGTATAATAAAGTGAAAACATAACTAGACGCTCACTGCATACACACAAAAAAAAAAAAAAAAAAAAAAAAAAAAAAAATAATAAGGAACAAAAATAAAATATATATGGAGTAGGTGGGGGTTTGATTTTATTTATTTATTATTTATTATTATTATTTTTAATCGACACAGATCATGAAGCCACGAAAATATAAACAAACAATTTTTTTTTCTTATTTTTTTTTTTTTTATTTTTTTTTTTAGTACCCATCGGTCTGAGGTGTTAGAATATATCACACCAGAATAATAATAATAATAAAAAAAAAAAACATTATGCCAATATATATTCGACTGTAATATATTATAAAGGTTTCAGTTTGTATAAATCTAAAACAACAATAATAATTAATTTGAGTGTGTGTTCTAGTAGTTTAGTTTATCAGACAGACACTTTACCAACAACCCCAGATAAGACAACAACGTACCTATGTAAGATTGATTTCCTCACTCTTGGGACATTTAGGCAGATACACTCACTCTACTGAAAAAAAAAAAAAAAAAAAAAAAAAAAAATTCTCATAAAAAAAAACTACACACATTCTCATAAAAAAAAAACACACACATTCTCATAAAAAAAACTACATACCATTCTCATAAAAAAAAACACACACACATTCTCATAAAAAAACCCAACACACATTCTCATAAAAAAACCACACACATTCTCATAAAAAAAACTACACACATTCTCATAAAAAAAACACACACATTCTCATAAAAAAAACACACATTCTCATAACAAAAAAACACACACACATTCTCATAAAATAAAACACACATTCTCACAAAAAAAAACCACGACACATTCTCATAACAAAAAAACAAACACACATTCTCATAAAAAAACACACACATTCTCATAAAAAAAACTAAACATTCTCATAAAAAAACACACACACATTCTCATAAAAAAAACACACACATTCTCATAAAAAAAAACCACACACATTCTCATAAAAAAACACACACATTCATAAAAAAACCCACACATTCTCATAAAAAAAACACACACATTCTCATAAAAAAAAAACACACACACATTCTCATAAAAAAAAAAAACCATTCTCATAGTAATATAAAAAAAAAATAATTCATGACTTAAGGGGGTGCGGGAGTAGGGGGACAGACAGGCTTGGGGGGGGGGACTGGGGGGGTGCGGGAGTAGTGGGACAGGCTTGGGGGGGACTGGGGGGGGTACGGGAGTATAGGGAGACAGGCTTGGGGGGGACTGGGGGGGGGTGCAGGGAGTAGGGGGGACAAGCTTGGGGGGGGGACTGGGGGGGTGCGGGAGTAGGGGGACAGGCTTGGGGCGGGGGGGACTGGGGGGGTGCGGGAGTATGGGGACAGGCTTGGGGGTGGGTAGAAAGCCTGTCCCCTATTCCCGCACCCCCCTAACACCACCCCAACCTTTTCCCCTACACCCGCACCCCCCAAAACACCCCCAAGCCAGTCCCCTACTCCAGCACCCCCCTAAACCCCTCCCAAGCTTCCATTGTCCATAAACAGTTTATTATCATTATTATATTAATAATATTAATATAACAATAACAATTATCATTACTTGTTGTTGTAATAATAGTTTTTTAATATATACATGCATTATCTTGCCAGGCTGTTTGAGTGTATTAATTCCTAATGATATAAAAAATATATCATAAATTTTATCTACACATCATTTCAAACAGCATTAACAACTTTAATATTAACACAAAACTAAACATAGGTCTCATACTGGTACATTTTGTGTGTGTGTGTGTGTGTGTGTGTGTGTGTGTGTGGTGTGGTGTGTGTGTGTGTGTGGGTGTGTGAGAGAGAGAGAGAGAGAGAGAGAGAGAGAGAGAGAGAGAGAGGAGAGAGAGAGAGAGAGAGAGAGAGAGAGGAGAGAGAGAGAGAGGAGGAGAGAGGAGAGAGAGAGGAGAGAGAGAGGAGAGAGACGAGAGAGAGTGAGAGAGAGGAGAGAGAGAGAGAGAGAGAGAGAGAGAGAGAGAGGAGAGCGAGAGTAAATATCCACATCCAATATCATCGCCTCACACCTAATTGGCTAACAACAACAACAACACTATAATATTATAATACTGTACTAAACCACTTCATTCTAATAACTTGACTTGCCCTTCCCTTCTTATCTCTTGCCTTTCCTTCTGTCCAGCTGGTGATGAGCGGGGTGCCTGTGTTTTGGAGGAGGTGTGTTGCTGGCTACTGTGTTCCTCCATCTCTTGCCTGAGGTGCGTCATTACATGGATATTGCCACTAAACTAGGCTTCCTCCCACAATACCCTACCCGTTGTCTGAGCTACTAGTCTGCATCGGGTCTTCTTCATCTATGTGTGTGAGGAAGTGGTACACACGTGCGTACACCAACACAGCAGCCACAATCACCAATCATTAGGACCATCATCACGACCACCACCATCACCATCACGAGGCAGGCATCAACTCCCACCAACACGACACAGATGACGACGATGATGATGATGATAATGATAATGTTCCGTCCTATAAACAGAGACAACGTCAAGATGAATATTCCGGTGGGTGAAGCATTGAGAGAGCGTCGGGGTTCCAGTAGTAGTAGTAGTAATAACGAGGCACACGTCGAGTTTTTACACACCAAAGACAACAACAACGCAAAGGAACGGAGTGGACACAATAGAGTTAGGTGTTGGTAATGAAAACGAGGCACTGTCCATGATGCGTTCCTTGGTGATGGTAGCGGAGATTATCCATACACAGCATCATGGAGGGGTTGGCACTCGGTCTTGTACACAGCAACAGGGACGTGTGGGGTGTTGTTCGGTGCTCTGTCTGCCCACAAGTTGATTATAGCCTTCGGTATGGCCATGGAACTGCTGGAAAACGGGGCATCGAGGGCTTTCCTTTATTCTGTCAATGCTCATATTTTCTCTGGCCTCTCCTGTGGGTGGGGATGATTGGTACCCTCGTTGTGTCCATCATGACGGAGACCACAGCTGCAGGAGTCCTTGTGCCCACCAGCCTACAGGGACTTTCCGCCGGTACCATCCTATACGTCACCTTCTGCGAGGGTCCTGGAGCGAGAGAGGGCCAAGCAGAACCTTGGTTACGTGAGGATGTGGACCTTCCTGATAGGGTTTGTGTTCATGGCGTCGATGCAGGTGTTGGATTCCATGGTGGAGGATGAGTCTGTCTCGAACACCTCTACTCCCGAACACCTCACGTCTGTCCTGCCAACACCACCACCACCACTCCCAACCCAAGCCATGGTAGTGCTGTCTCTCCTTCACCACCACCACCACTACCACCACTCCCCACCCAGCCATGGTAGTGCCGTCTCTCCTTCACCACCACCACCACCACTCCCAACCCAGCCATGGTAGTGCTGTCTCTCCTTCACCACCACCACCACCACCACCACCACTCCCAACCCAGCCATGGTAGTGCCGTCTCTCCTCCACCACCACCACCCCACTCCCCACCCTGCCATGGTAGTGCCGTCTCTCCTCCACCACCACCACCACCACCACTCCACTCCCCACCCAGCCATGGTAGTGCCGTCTCTCCTCCACCAACACCACCACCACCACCACTCCCCACCCAGCCATGGTAGTGCCGTCTCTCCTCCACAACACCTTCACCACCACTCCCAACCCAGCCATGGTAGTGCCGTCTCTCCCTTCACCACCACCACCACCACCACTCCTTATACTCTGTTCTGGCTTTACCTCACGACCTTTACTACAGCTAGGCTCCTGCAATACCACACCCAACACACCACCACGTGACTGTGTGTGTGTTGTTCTCTCATCACCACACCCCTGCATGGGTAGTATGGTCCCTCTCATTTCTTTGTAAATAGGGTAAAGATATAACACGAGGTGGCTAATTCAGTTTCGCTAGGGTAAAAAATAAAATGAAAAGAAAATTCAGACACTTACAGACACTTATCATACAATTGAAGGGAATGTGTTGTACAGTACTTGATAATTACGAACGAGTTAATCCAGATATGACTGTTCCCTTTGGCTCAGATTTACCAGAAAGCTGCAGTAGTAAGTAGCCTTTATCAGGAAATGAGAACAGGTGAACAAAAAAATATGATATATATACTGTTTTTTTCTCTCTAATACTTAATTGTGTGATTCTCTAACGGTGACACACAGAGAGGGAAAGACATATATATATAATTATGGCTATCCACATATTTTGTATATATTATTATTATTATTATTATTTACATTTTGAATATAGAAAAATAGCTGACCAACCACGACAATCTATACTGGTTGAAAACTAAGTGAATTAAATGTGCAATCACTTAAACATAATTGAGGTCAGAACAAAGCATTCATTATCCTTGTATTCATTATATTGTATGTAAATAGACTATCGTTGTAGAAATGTTATAACAACAACAAATATATATATACTGTACAGCCACAATCAAATATCCACAGACACTTTCTTTCCATCTTGCAAGTAAATCAGTATCATATCAAAATATTATCATACAACAACACCTTACGTCAACTCAACCCCTTCAATTATTACTATGAGGTGCTGTAAAATCATACACGTGTTGTTCTTTATTACCAAGATATTTACTACAATGGAAGGAAAGTGTCGGTGGATATTATTATTATTATTATTATTATTATTATTATTATTATTATTATTATTATTATGAGGTGCTGTAAAATCATACAAGTGTTGTTCTTTATTACCAAGATATTTACTACGATGGAAAGAAAGTGTTGGTGGATATTATTATTATTATTATTATTATTATTATGAGGTGCTGTAAAATCATACACGTGTTGTTCTTTATTACCAAGATATTTACTACGATGGAAGGAAAGTGTCGGTGGATATTATTATTATTATTATTATTATTATTATTATTATTATTATTATTATGAGGTGCTGTAAAATCATACACGTGTTGTTCTTTATTACCAAGATATTTACTACGATGGAAGGAAAGTGTCAGTGGATATTTGATTGTGACTGTACATAGTTGTTTTAGCCAGTTTTGTACGATCATCTTATTACAGGTGTGACGATGACAGGTTACAAAAGGTTATGTTGAAACGTTACCAAAACAAGACGAAATAAAGTATAATTATAACAGAAGCCTTTGGTGTTCTTCATTATTATAAAAGTGTGTTCATATATCAAATAATTAGCTAAACGGACACACTATATTGTATTATTATTATTATTATTATTATTATTATTATTATTATTTTCATTATTTTTATTATTATTTTCATTATTATTATTATTATTTTCATTATAATTATTTTCATTATTATTATTATTTTCATTATTATTATTATATTATCATTATCATCAATATTATCATTATTATTACTATTATAATTATTATTATTATTATTATTACTATTATTATTACATTTATTATCATTATTATATTTATTATCATTATTATTATTATTATTATCATCATATATATTTTTTAAACCATGCATACACCTGATCAGACCTCCAAACGTGGTGGTGTTCATTATCACCACCAGAGGTCATTGTAATTGCTTAAGGGACCCCGTGGTGTAGTCAGAAAATTGGAGGTTAGGGAATCCATCAAACATTGCCACGAAACACCACCTATATGGATGGAGGTTGTTTCGTGGCATAGTTAGGAGGAATCAGAAGTCACCGAGTCTCATACACGATCACAAGGTCCTTAAGGTCGATTTCACAGTCGTTCGTAGTGGTTTGTAAGCACGCAAACGAAAGAATCTTTTTAGCCGTGTAAATGCCTTATGAGTGAATTTTTAATGAATTTGGTGAATAAACTATGCAGTGATCATAATTATCTAACTGTTTTTTTAATAGATTTTGTGAATACGGATACTCAGCTTTTGGAAAATAATGAAGCCTTACACGGATACTCAGCTTTTGGAAAATAATGAAGCCTTACACGGATACTCAGCTTTTGGAAAATAATGAAGCCTTACAAGTGTGGTTGGTTGGGAAGCTAACAAACAAATACCACTGTGGAATCGACCCCTAGTGCTCATTACCCAAGTATAACCATGGATTACCAACACAATTATTACAAACTTGACACGATACCCAGAAGTAGCCAGGCTGGGTGGATGATTAAGGGGGTGCGGGAATAAGGGGGTTTAGGGGGGTGCGAGAATAGGGGACAGGCTTTCTACCCACCTCAAGCCTGTCCCCCTATTCCTGCACCCCCCCCCACCCCAAGCCTGTCCCCCTATTCCCGCACCCCCCTTAAGGACCCTGTGATCGTGTATGAGACTTGGTGGCTTCTGATTCCTCCTGACTATGCCACGAAACAAACTCCTTCAATGTAGGTGTGTGTGTTTCGTGGCAATGTTTTAAGGACTCCCTAACCTCCTCCAATTTTTCTGACAACATCACGTGGGTCCTTTAATTAATTGACCTCTGAGTGGAAGTAATTAATCTTTTTTTTCAAGTTGTCGTGGGAGTCTAAGGGAATAAATAATATCCACCAAAATTTCACTCTCATTCTCAACATATATATATTGAAGAAAAGACGCGGGAGAGCTCAGTGTGGCTCAGGCCGGTGTGGAGAGAGGGTGTGCAGCAGGGTGTTACGAGCCAGTCAGTGTGGACAAGGGGGCTACCTACCTAACCAACCTACCTCGGGACTGACTTAATTTACTCGTCTGTCACACCACAATCGTCCTTGGTTTTAACCCTGTAAGTAAACAATGATGTAGAGGTACTAATTGTCTTTTTATTAGTGTGTTTGTGTGACTCGTTTATAGTTTAGTTTTAGTCTAGTTTTTACTAAGTTGGTCGATCTCACATGACAAAAGACTCAAACGAAATTTGTTGGAGGCGGAAGGAAAATTTACATATCAAGAAAATATATATACTTTTTCGACATGATTTTCCCCTCAAATTTCGTGCAGCAGATAAATGAATGAATGTGTATGAGAGTAACATTACTACTGTATATTATTATTATTATTTTTTATTGCTGACTGACTGCAATATAAAACACACGAGTTATATGTGATAATTAAACCTAGTCTCTGATAAGTGTTGGTAAATCTGGAGCAATTGATTCCTCCAAATTATTTCAGGCAACAGACCACCATTATTTTTGTTAGTTAATTAATATAGGCCTTTTTTTGGAGGAATCAAGACGCTCTAATGTACAGTCGAGGCACATAGTCTTAAGACGAGGGTGTAAGTAAGTAAGGGGAAGTCTGTTCAAGGACTATGTGCCGCGACTGTACATACCAAAAATATATTACCATCTTAAAGGATAAAGGATATGAACAACATTAATCGAACAAGCACATAGATTAGATGACAGTACCTTTGTATGTGGCTGTACTCGTGTAATGATAGATGGATGAGACAACACACTGAGACGAACTGTGTGTTTTTACAAGAGGTTCAGCTGTTGTGGTCGAACTGGAGGGCTACAAATTCCTCCAAACTATAATTATAGGCTATACCAGGAAGCAGACTCAAGTATCTAAGTATAAGAGTATAGGCTACTTGATGAGGATACAGCTATAATCAAATATCCACCAACACTTTCCTTCCATCGTAGTAAATAACTTGGTAATAAAGAACAACACATGTATGATTTTGCAGCACCTCAATAATAATAATAATAATAATAATAATAATAATAATAATAATAATAATAATAATAATAATAATAATAATAATATCCACCAACACTTTCCTTCCATCGTAGTAAATATCTTGGTAATAAAGAACAACACATGTATGATTTTGCAGCACCTCACTGTAATAATTGAAGGGGTTGAGTTGAGGTAAGGTACTGTATGATTATATTTTGATATGATACTGATTTTTTTGCACGATGGAAGGAAAGTGTTGGTGGTTATTTGATTGTGGCTGTACATTTGGCCACATGAATTCTTCTTACACAGGCTGTATGGAAAGAGAGTTCATTCATTACTCTGGAAGTCCTGCAATGAATGGTCTACCAAGTGACTCGGTGATTACAAAACTACAAACTTAATTAAGTAATAATAAAGTTCTATAGTTTTTACGTACTCTCACATTTTCTATATATTGTTGTAAACCCTTGAAAACAACAACAGCATGTGTATAAATTCTTTGTGGAAAATAGTACAGGATAACCAATTTTTTTTTTTTTTTTTTTTTTTTTTTTTTTTTTTTTTTTTTTTGTCCCGTTATAATAAAGTTACTGTGATTCATTATAATTCTTTTAAGGGACGACCCTGTGATGTAGTCAGAAAAGTGGAGGTAAATGAATCCTTCAAACATTGCCACGAAACACCACCTATAGTGAAGGAGCTTGTTTCGTGGCAGAGTCAGGAGGAATCAGAAGCCACCAATTCTCATACACGATCACAGTCCTTAAAAAAAAAAAAAAAAAAAAAAAAAAAAAATAGATATTATACAAAGGAACAGTAAAGCCTCAGTGATAGACAGACAGATTGAAGGATGGATAAACAAGTTGGAGGATGAACGAAGCCTAGGTTTGAACGCTAAGAAGGATGAAAATGTATTGGACTTATAAGGGGCATCAGGAATAAAAAAAAAAAAAAAAAAAAAAAAAATAATAATAATAATAAACTAAAGGTTATACAAAGGAAGGATAAAGCCTCATGCACCCAACCACTACCACTACCATTACCACTACCACTACCACACCACCATTACCACTACCACTACCACACTCCACCACTACCACTACCCCTACCACACTCCTCACCCTGTCCTTCTATGTAACAAGTATGGGTAGACCTTTGTGATATTTTCCCTTGTTATACTTCAAAGGTCTCAACCAACCAACCAACCACCCAGCCAGCCAGACAGCCAGATCCATCATTTCTGTCTTCTCCTTGTAACCCACGATCTCTTCTAGCTGGTCATAGTAAAGAGAGAAACAAACAAGTAACTTTGAACTTTCTTCTCCTCATCAATAGCCAGACTTTTGTGATTCCTCTCTCCTTCTTGTCCTTCAAAGATTACTGTCACCTCTTAACTATAATATATCCTTCTCCATTCTCGTTACTCACCTCTCAGAAAGAAAACACAAACGTATCCTTAATGGGGTTAGCACAGTGTTGACAAATCTGGAGCAACTGATTCCTCCTAACTATTCCAAGCAACAGAACACCATTATTTTTGTTCCCCTGGTTCAGTTTTCTGGCATGCTTTGGAGGAATCAAGGCACTCTAATGTACCAAAAGTATACTCTCTCTCCCTTAATAATTTACACAAACAGTGCCGTGGAAAAAGCAATAAAAACAGATCTCAAAAAGCAAGCTGGGATCAACACATAGGCTACAGAGTCCATGAGGAGAATGGTGATGATAAGGAGTAGTGTTGACGCCAGCACGGTTCTTGTCTCGAAGTGTTGCTGGCTTGTCCAATAACTCGAAAGGCTGCATGCCATGGGAAGGAAAGTAACAGTAGTTGTGTTGTGTTGTGTTGTGGTGTAATAGCATGTTGTTGTTGTTGTTGTATTGTGTTGTGTTGTGTGTTGTTAGGTGTAGTGTGCTATGTTGTGGTGTGGTGTGGTGTGGTGAGGTGTAGTGTGCTATGTTGTGGTGTGTTGTGTTGTATGGTGAGGTATGGTGTGTTGTGTTGTGGTGTAGTAGTGTGTTGTATTCCATTAGGGAGTTGGACAGAAAAGGACTAAACATATAAATCCTGTTTCATAGCATACTTTGGAGGAATCAAAGCACTTCAAAATACGCTTAATGTTACTCTAGCTTAAACTAAAATAAGAAAAATAATTGATACATATTTTGCTATACAGTTATCCTATTCAGTTTTCCCCCCACGACACTTAATATCAATACTCCAAAACTGTCAATCATTTTGCCACTCACCATTACGATGTGTGTGTGTGTGTGTGTGTGTGTGTGTGTGTGTGTGTGTGTGTGTGTGTGTGTGTGTGTGTGTGTGTGTGTGTGTGTGTGTGTGTGTGTGTGTGTGTCGTAGAGATAGGGGGAAAGTGAAAATGAAAAAATATATATATAGCCTATAAATTGATTGGTAGGTAAACAGATAGGTTGATAGATACAGAAAAGACAGAAAGAGAGAAAAATAAAACAGAAAATAAAACGGTACAGACAGACAAAATTACAGAAAAAAAACTCGAAAAACATAAAATACATAACGATATTTACAGACTGATATATAGACAAACGAACAGAAAGATAAAACTATAAAAAAGAAAAAAGAAAGAAAATAAATATATACAGATTGATGGATACACAGACAAATAGGATAGAGAATGGGAGGAATGAAGGAGGAAAGGAGGAATAGATAAACAAAGATAGAGAGTTGGAAGAAGGAGGAGGAAAGAGGGAGGAGAATAACAAGGATAGAGAATAGGAGGAATGAAGGATAAAGGAGAAGGAGGAGGAAAGAGGGAGGAGAAGAACAAGGATAGAGAATAGGAGGAATGAAGGATAAAGGAGAAGGAGGAAAGGGGGAGGAGAAGAACAATGAGAAAGAGTAGGAGGAAGGAGAGGGAGAGGAGAGGAACAAGGAGAGCAACGAAAGAGAATAGGAGGAAGGATAAAGGAGAAGGAAAGGGGGAATAGAAGAACAATGAAAGAGAATATGAGGAATGAGAGAGAAGGAGAGGGGGAGGAGAAGAACAAGGAAAGCAACGAAAGAGAATAGGAGGAAGGAAGGAAAAAGAAAAACAGATAAAAAACAACGACGAAAGAGAATAGGAAGGGAAATAGACGAAAACGAAAGAGTGCATAGAAGGGATAAGAAAGGAAAGTGGGAAAAGAACAACGAAAGAGAATAAGAGAAGGGGGAGGAGAGGAACAAGGAGAGCAAAGAAAGAGAGTAGGAGGGAGGAAGGAAAGAGAGTATAAGAAGAATGAGAGAGTATATAGGAGGAAAGAGAGAGGGGAAGAGGAGATGAAGCATGCAAACAAGCCAACTCATCATTATTGAACAACCAGGGTAATTGACGAATAATTAGGATGTGACAGAGTGAGTGGGAGAGGCTATGTATAGAGAGATAGGTGGTGGTGGTGGTGTTGGTGAGGATGTTGTTGTATAGTGAGAGACTTTGGTAGAGGGTTAACATTGAATACGTTTAGGTCCAATGTCTCTTATAGTTAGGGGAGGGAGTAGTGGTGGTGGAGATTGGCTACTTACTACTACTACTACTATTATTATTATTACTACTACTACCATTTCGACTACCACTACTACTACTACTACTACTACTACTACTACTACTATTACTTCTACTACTACTGCTACAAAGAGGGAAGAAGAGAATAATGGAGGGAAGGAAAGAAGGAAGGAGAGAAGGAAAGAGAGGGAGAGAAGGAAAGATGGAGGGAGGGAAAGAGGGAAAGAGAGAAAGATGGAGGGAGGGAAAGAGAGAAGGAAGAGAAGGAGAGTAGGAGGGAAGGAAAAAGGGAAAGAGGGAGGGAGAGAAAGAGGGAAGGAGAGAGAGAAAGATGGAGGGAGGGAAAGAGAGAAGGAAAGATGGAAAGAGGGAAGGAGAGAAGGAGAGAGAGAAAGGAGAGAAGGAGGGAAGGAAGGAGAGAAAGGAGAGAAGAGTATGTAAACAAACCCGTCCTTTGAGAGTGAAGGTAGTGACGTAGCTAGCCACCTCAATTGTTTACATATTATGGGTAGTACTAATTAACAGGGCCCAGTAACAGTGTGGGTAAATCTGAGGGCTATTGATTCCCTCCAAAATAATAATCCCATGTAGCAACAGACAGACAGACAGACAGACCACCATTATTTTTTTTTTACCATCTGGCCCTGTTTCCTGCATGGCATACTTTGGAGGAAAAAAGAAGAAATAGAGAAGGAGAAAGAGGAGGAGGAGGAGGAGGAAGAGAAGGTGAAATAGAAGAAAATGGAGGAGGAATACAAAGGAATACAAAGGACATTCAAACAGCAACAGACCTACTGGTCCTTACGGGGCTGCTTGATTTTGCTATTCTATCTACCCTACAAGAGTGAGGGAAAGTATAGCAAAGAAGAAGGCTCCTCCCCACCCACCACTCCCTCCAACCGAAGCTGACAGGAAATGAAAAGATACCATGTAGTATGGAAAAACTAACATGGAATTTATATAGGACAGCAGGAAGGTTCTTACACTATGTCTTAAAATACAGTACATTTTTATATATATGACGTAAAATTATTCGTGTAATACAGTACTAGCTAGCTATAAATATACCAGTGGTCTGTACTCCGCCTGGCTTACCCAGGCCCTACACTCTATGCTACCAATACTATTAACGTGGTGAGTCTGTGACTGTTCTACTCTTGTCGGAGTATATATAATAAGTGAACTGCGGTTATGTTACTAATCTTATTCGAGTGTGAATAGTTGGAGGTTCGGGTTATTTGCTAGATACTTGTCTAAGTGACTTTTGAACGACTCTATTGTTGCACAGTTTATAACAGCAGAGGGCAGTCGGTTCCAAATGTTTACGATACGATTAAAAAAGAAAAATTTAGCTTCATTCGTGTTAAAACGTTTCCCGACGATCTTTAGCCCATTATTCCTGGTAATATTTCTGTTGTCGATGCTGAAGTAATTACTGGCATTTAAATTACTGAAACCTTTGAATATTTTGAAGACTTCTATAAGGTCTCCTCTTAGTCGCCGTTTGCTGAGGCTATATAGATTTAATTCCTTCAGTCGCTCCTCATAGGGCTTATTTCGTAATCTAGGGATCATTTTAGTTATTCTGCGTTGTACTCTCTCTAGTTTTTCGATGTCTTTCTTATAGTACGGGGACCACATCTGTACACAGTATTCGAGGTGAGGACGTACGAGTGAGTTATATAATGTAATAACAATATCTTCTGATTTAAATTCAAAAGTTCTACCGATAAATCCTATGAGTTTGTTTGCTGTTTTCACTACTTCTGAGCACTGCTGTCCAGGTTTTAAGTCATTTGTTATTGTGACACCGAGGTCTCGTTCCATATTTACGCTTGAGAGTTGAACGTTATTCATAGTGTATTGTACTTTACTGTTATCGTTTCCAATATGAAGAACTTTGCACTTTTCTACATTGAAATACATTTGCCACTCATTTGCCCAGTCTACCAAAGTGTCCAAATCACGCTGTAAGGTTTGCCACTCTTCTCTGGAGGTTACTTTACTCGCTAGTTTTGTGTCGTCTGCAAATTTTGATGTCTTACAAGTGAGCCCATTATCTATATCATTAATATAAATTATAAAAAGGATGGGCCCCAATACTGATCCCTGAGGAACTCCACTTTGAACATTTCGCCGGTCAGATGCTATTCCATTAATTACTACTCGTTGTTTACGCTCTGACAGCCAGGAGGAGGAGGAGGAGGAGGAGAAGGTGAAATAGAAGAAGAGGAGGAGAGAAAGAGGAGGAGGAGGAGGAGGAGGAGGAAGAGAAGGTGAAATTGAAGAAAAGGGAGGAGGAGGAGGAGGAGGAGGAAGAGAAGGTGAAATTGAAGAAAAGGGAGGAGGAGGAGGAGGAGGAGGAGGAGGAGGAGGAGGAGGAGGAGGAGGAGGAGGAGGAGAGAAAGAGGAGGAGGAGGAGAAGGTGAAATAGAAGAGGAGGAGGAGGAGAAGGTGAAATAGAAGAGGAGGAGGAGGAGACAAAGAGAAAACATAAAATGAGACAAAGAGAAAAAAAAGGACAAGGAAGAAAGCATAGACGTAGAAAAAGAAGAAAAACAAAAGATGAATAAAGATATGAGTGAAGGAAAAAATAAGATGAAAAAAATAATTATTATGAGTGAAGGAAAAAAAGATAATGAAATATGAAAAAAAAAATATGAAAGTGAAGGAAAAGAAGAAAAGAAAACTAATAACAACAACAACAACAACAACAACAAAGACAACGAGAGGAAGACAAGGATGAACTCTAGAAGAAGAAAACAAAATAGGAAAAAAGAGATAGAGAAAAGAAAGAAAGAATAAAGGAAGAAAGAGGAAGGGAGGTAGAAGAAAAGAAACAAAAGAAAGAAAAAAAAAAGAAAGAGGAAAAGAGAGAAAGAGAAAGAAAAAAAGAAGAAAGAGGAAAAGAGAGAAAGATAAAGAAAAAAAGAAGAATGAGGAAAAGAGAGAGAGAAAGAGAAAGAAATAGATAGAAAGAAGAAGAAAAAGGAGGAAGAAGAAGATAAATATTGTCTTTTCTTTCTGTCCCTCCTTCCCCTCTTCTTCTCTTTCCTCCTTCTCTCAAACACTTCACCCTCACAACTCCCTTATTAGGCTAATGGATGGGGGGGGCAGAGACATAGGAAGGAAATGGGGAAAGGGGGAAAGGGAAGGGGGAGGGGAGAGAGACACAGGGAAGGAGGGAAGGAAGGAGGGAGGGAAGGGGAGGAAGGTAGGAGGGGAGGGAAGGGGAAGGAGGGAAGGGAAGGCTGGGAGGGGAAGGTAGGAGGGGAAGGTAGGAAGGAAGGAAGGGAGGGAAGGGAAGGTAGGAGGGAAGGTAGGGAGGGAAGAAGGGTGTGAGTGTTGGTAGTAATGTCACAAGGGAAGGGGAGAGGGTTAATATAAATGTAGGGAAATTGAGTCAGGGTGGGGAAGAGTTGGTGGTGGTGGTGGTGGGGAATATTGGTGGTAGTGGAGGTGGGAATATTGGTGGTGATGGTGATGGTGGTGGTGGTGGTAGTAGTAGTGGTGGAGGTGGGAATATTGGTAGTGGAGGTGAAGGTGGTGGTAGTAGCAGTGGTGGGAATGTTGGTGGTGGTGGTGGTGGAGGTGGGAATGTTGGTAGTGGTCGTGGTAATGGTGGTGGTGGTGGTAGTGGAGTTGGGAATATTGGTGGTGGTGGAGGTGGGAATATTGGTGGTAGTGGAGGTGGTGGCGGTGGTGGTGGTAGTAGTGAAGTTGGGAATATTGGTGATAGTGAAAGTGGGAATGTTTTTGAAAATGTTAGGGATGAATATTTTGGAGCGG